>JALMQS010000070.1:10202571-10431275 GCA_024734495.1 Forficula auricularia
CCATCTCATGACGAGGGACTTGCGTCGCAGAGCTTCTGGATATTATGGTAGACCAAAAAAATTATTAATGAGAATGAAAGCTATCTTATTTTATCATTTTCATCTATCTGAAGGTTCACTGTATCATTTTAATATAAGAAAATAGCATTTTATTAAGAATTTTGTAGTCTAAAAGAAATTGTATGAAAAGATTCAATTTCTTCTCTCCGGACCGAATCAACTAGAAATGGCGAAAAGTTTTATTTTTTTCTCATTAGATATTTATTCAAATCTATTGAAATTTCATATCTGTGTATTATTTTCATTTATCTTTTATATGCAATATTTATTATTGAGAAATTTGCATTTTAAAGGGTAGTTTATTTGAAGTCCAATTTGAAAAAACGCTAATAACTCCGTTGAAAATTTTTTTAAAAATATAAAATTAATAGATATTATAAAACAATTAATTATTAATAATTTACTTCAATTTTGAACGAAATCGGTACAGTACTTTTTGAGAAAATGGTCAAAAACCATCTGAACCGTCTATGAAAGGCCGTTTTAGAAACATTTTAAAATTCACCTCCATGTCACAAGTCAATATTTCGTTTCATATGACTTTTTTAACTTTTTTCAAAGGCATCGCGTGCTTTCAAAAAACATCGTTTTTTGACGGTTCAGATGGTTTTTGACCATTTTCTCAAAAAGTACTGTACCGATTTCGTTCAAAATTGAAGTAAATTATTAATAATTAATTGTTTTATAATATCTATTAATTTTATATTTTTAAAAAAATTTCAACGGAGTTATTAGCGTTTTTTCAAATTGGACTTCAAATAAACTACCCTTTAAAATGCAAATTTCTCAATAATAAATATTGCATATAAAAGATAAATGAAAATAATACATAGATATAAAATTTCAATAGATTTGAATAAATATCTAATGAGAAAAAAAATAAAACTTTTCGCCATTTCTAGTTGATTCGCTCCCGGAGAGAAGAAATTGAATCTTTTCATACAATTTCTTTTAAACTACAAAATTCTTAATTAAAATGCTATTTTCTTATATTAAAATGATACAGTGAACCTTCAGATAGATGAAAATGATAAAATAAGATCAGCTTTCTTTCTCATTTATAATTATTTTGGTCTACCATAATATCGAGAGGTGCGACGCAAGTCCGACCTCGCCATGAGATGGAATAAAATTGGCATTCGGTTGATATCAAGGATTTCGCTAAAAAAATTTGGTATATTACAGGAAACAACCCTTTACCAGAAAAAGTAAATATTTTTGAAAAATTATTTTTATTTTAACCAAAAAAAATTCGTGAATATAATTTTAAAATCTTCGTCTATCTTCTAAATTATTAGTCGTAGACAAATTAATTATATAAGATTTTTTGTAGAACATTTAAATCCCTAAAAATTGTTTCATGTAACTTTTTTTGTAGGTCACTTGCTTTTGCTTGTATAAGAGATCAAATTTGAAATGAAACATATATTTAAACATTTTTGCCTAACCCTTTGAAATACACAACTTTGTATAATGACCTTTGTTAAAGTAAATTCAATTCTAAACAAAAATGTCTATAAGAGTCAAAGCTCTACGGTGAATAATTAAAAAGTTATTGCAGTTGATAAAATTTAGTCTGAAAATTCAAACCCAATGATTTGATCAAATAATTTTTCGAAGTTTTAAAAGTAATTTTTCGGTGAAAGAATGAAAAAAAAGATTAAATATAAAACAGGGGAGGGCTTTAATTTAAATTGAAGAGGCCCAACGACACGAAGTGCAGTGTTGAACTACGAAGCAGAAAGTTTTATTTATAATGATATGTTACAAGAAGAAGTTGCACCAAGAAGGTACAACCTCTGTAGTCCGTGGTGGACCCTTGTATCGTGAAGATAAGGAGATTTTACTTATGGAAAGTGGTGTAGGTTTTAGGTGAAACATGATGTTAGTTAATAGAGTAAAGGGTGTGTAGTTTCACAGTGAATGAAATAAAACTCAAAGAGGTTTATACAAACTCAATATATTTCGGATTATTAGTCCATCATCAGGAGTTTACAAGACAATACTAATAATAATTGAACGAGTGGTCGCCATTCTTGACATTCAAATCATGGTTACCAATATAACAAAATATAACATTCAAATCTTACACAAGAAAAACACCAATGAAAATTTAAAATTTAAAAAATTTAAAAAATTGTTTTACAAAGATTTTTCTTTTTTAATTATAAAATATATAAATGTAAATATAAGAAATCTAAGTAAATATGAATATTAATATAAATAAAAATTACAAGTATAAATATAAAGTCTTTTTAGAATTAAATTAGAAAGTAAAATTACAAATTTAAGTCATAGACACAAAATTAATTATAAATATCAGTTTACAAATAAGCCTAAATAACATATAGAGATGAAGAATTAAGATAAAATATAATAGGGATAAATTAGATGAGATAAATTACAATATACAACAATTTTTGTGGTTATCTCATATATCAAACTGTCATTTATTTCAATATTACAATCAAAATTTAAATTCAAATCACGCGCCTTCAGTCTTTGAAATAAATGACATTTTGATATATGAGATAACCACAAAAATTGTTGTATATTGTAATTTATCTCATCTAATTTATCCCTATTATATTTTATCTTAATTCTTCATCTCTATATGTTATTTAGGCTTATTTGTAAACTGATATTTATAATTAATTTTGTGTCTATGACTTAAATTTGTAATTTTACTTTCTAATTTAATTCTAAAAAGACTTTATATTTATACTTGTAATTTTTATTTATATTAATATTCATATTTACTTAGATTTCTTATATTTACATTTATATATTTTATAATTAAAAAAGAAAAATCTTTGTAAAACAATTTTTTTAAATTTTTTAAATTTTAAATTTTCATTGGTGTTTTTTCTTGTGTAAGATTTGAATGTTATATTTTGTTATATTGGTAACCATGATTTGAATGTCAAGAATGGCGACCACTCGTTCAATTATTATTAGTATTGTCTTGTAAACTCCTGATGATGGACTAATAATCCGAAATATATTGAGTTTGTATAAACCTCTTTGAGTTTTATTTCATTCACTGTGAAACTACACACCCTTTACTCTATTAACTAAGATAAGGAGAGGTTTAGGGATTGGGTAGGAGTCGAAGGTATCTGTGGATGTTGGTCTTGAAAGAGTGAAGGTTATAATTTCTTGAAAAATATCGGTTTACATTCATGTGTAGGATCTGGCATTGCTTTGTGGAACAGTCTGTCTGTTACTACTTGGGATTATAGACCTCTACCCCCTATGATTAAATCAATTATAAATTTTGTCAAGTCCTAATGTCCTAGAGTTGTGCAAAATTTTATTTAGTTCTCACAAGCAGAGATTAGCTGAGGTAGAAAGAGGTCATACCATCCTTGGTAAGGTTTTGACCAGGTTTCCTTAACAACTTATGGCAAATGTCGGGATGGCTAATGCGTCGATTCCTCATGGTATCGGGTTTTTAAGCGGAATTATTAAAATTACTTTTTGTCTTTTGATGGAAATCTATGATCATGTTATTTGTATGAAATGCGTATACATTTTTCTTTTTTTCTTTTACTTGTTTGTTATTATTAATTTCTGTTAGTTAATTTGTATTGATGTTTTGTTGATCTAGTCACCGAGGACTTGTGCCTTTAAGTAGGTCGAGTAATAAAGATATATTTATTTATTTATTTATAATTTGCTGGAAAGACGGTCGGGGGAAGAGAGTTCCAGTCTCTAGAAGTCATAGGGATAAATGAATTGGCGAATGCGTTTGTTCGATTAGTATCCAGTTTAAGCGCGTAGGGGTGTTGAATCTTAGAAAATCGTGTATTTCGCGCAAATGAAGCCTTTGGTGGGATTATCGATTTTATTTCGTCAGAACAAAAGCCATGGTAATATCTATAAAAAAGGGAAAGGGCGGAGACAGATCTACGATGGGCTAGGGAGTCGAGAGTGTCAGTTAATGTAGGATCGCCTATCAGTCTGATAGCCCGCCTCTGAATTGCATCTAAGGTATTAAGAGAATGCTTGGCGGCCCCTCTCCACAAATGCGAGCAATATTCAAGGCAGGGGCGAATTTGAGCCTTGTATAATATAAGGAGTTGAGTGGGGGTGAAAAAGCGTTTGGTTCGGAAAAGAAAGCCAAGCTTACATGCTGCAGCTTTTGCTACTGAGATAATATGGTCATTCCAAGAAAGGTCAGAGCCTAAGGTGACACCTAACATTGATATTTTATTACGGAATTCCAATGAGCTCGAATCAAAGGAAATGTCTGGAAGGTTCCTATCTGCGCGCCTAGAAATTAGACAGCATTGTGTTTTGCCAGCATTAAAGTTTACCAAGTTGTGAGATCCCCATTTTTTAAGCATGCTTAAATCTGAATTTATCGAGGAGGCTATGTTTGCGCGATTGTTTAGTAAGGATTGAGCGTTGTGGAGGGTGCTATCGTCTGCGTAACAATGTATTGGATTGGAGGGCAGATTTAAAAGGTCATTAATATAGATAATAAAGAGCGTGGGAGAAATGACTGAGCCCTGAGGAACTCCAGCATTAGTATTAAAGTACGAGGATGATAATCCGTCAACCTCGACTTTAATAGAGCAGTTTGAGAGAAATTTCTCAAGCAATTTGCAGAGGCTTGGGGGGAGGCCAAATGCAGGTAATTTGGCAAGAAGATTTTTGTGCCAGACTTGATCGAAGGCCTTTGAAATGTCTAAGCCTATTACGAAAATCTCTTTACCAGTCTCAAGTGCTTTATTCCAAATATGAGTTATATATGCTAAAATATCGCCGGTGGACCGAAATTGTCTAAAGCCGTATTGACTATCATGGATTAGTTTATTAGATTTAAAATGGTGAAGAACTTGCTCATTAATTATTTTTTCCATGATTTTAGAATGAACCGAAGTTATGGCGATTTATTGATATACAAAGGATGTAAATAAGCTACAAAACAACAACCCACTCATTTTTCTTATATATCAATTGTACTAGATTGTACTATATTCTACACGAAAATTACGAAAAGTTTCAAATATTTTTCTTCCAAAGTAAAAGTGCGGGGTTTAAGTTCCATTAAATTCGCCCCCAGTACGTCTATGAATGTGGAGCGATCTTTTTCATCATATAAATCAATTTTAAGTGACCGTAGGCATCAATAACATGAAAATAATTTAGAAAAATACTTGTAATTATTACAATTACAACCAAATTTTAATTATTTTGAGATCCTTTGTTAATTATTTAATTATTTCTTTATTTTTTATTTTATTTTAAATGGCCTTCGGTAACTACAGCCCATTTTGGCGATTGAGTGTAAATTATTGTAGGGATCAGATTATAGCCGGTCAAATATTTCCATTATTTTATTAATTTATTATTTGTACGTCAATAAGAAAAGCTTGTTAATATAAAAAAAATAAAAGCTACAATACAATCGTGTCTGTTAAATAAAACTACCCCCCTCCCCCCAGTATTTTTCGATCACATTTTTTGAAACATTATTATATTTATTATGTTGATTTTATTCAAGTGCACCTAATATTTCTTTGAGTTTAAAGATTTTCTAATATATTAAATGAAATGAGAATTTTGTCCAAAGTTTTACGTAATAAAAGATACATATTTGACACTTGGTGTCTATAGCTTACTTTATCATTTTATTTATTTCATGGCACTCCTTCAAATATATACTTTTTGACTTCAATTTTAATTTTTTAGTGCATAAAAAATTTATTTTGCCATTTTTTACTGCATATATTTGCATATTTCACTATATTCTGCATATTACTTGCATATTTCAGCATTTTTAACTGCATATTTTATGGCATATTTTGGCAGTTTTTACTGCATAAAAATCCGGTCTCTAGTTGTTAATGGTATTTATATACTAGTTAGGAGTTCTATATTATTCGTGGGCAACCTAGTTGCCCACGATGACGATAAATTACTTACGATACAAGTAAATAAACAAACATTCGAAACTAAACAAGAGCGACTTCGATCGCAACATGTAAAATTTAATTGTTGTTATTCAAGATAGTGACATATATAAATTACTCCAAGCGTTCTTAATTTCAATCAAGTCTCCGCTTGCCCGGCTCCTCCAGTTCAATCCAGTCACCGCATTACGCTAGTTGCCGAAGTGGAGTTAATTTAAATTTGTACGGGATAATTCAAACCAGAGATTTACAAATAAACTCAGTAACAGTATCACTAGCTTGGAATAGTTATATTTCTCCTAATTTTCGTCAAAAACATCTTTAATAAACATTAATAACTCTTGCAAAACTTTTATGGTGAACTTTTTTTATATATATATTCTGTCTTTCTAGCCATAAGCCTATTTATGATACTAATTATTTTTAAAATTTCGTCTCTACCCCGGGGTCAGATTTTAGCCGTATGCCTCGAGTCGGATTCGAACCCGGGCCCACTTGGTTAGCAGGCTGGTACGCTAACCCCTAGCCTATCCGAACCCCCCTCTTTTATATATTATTTCGGTGTGACTATATTTTTGAGATCTATATTCTCCTCTGGAATTTCCTACTTTTCTTTTACAATTAAAAAAACAAACGAAAAAAAAACTCGGCTCGGCGGGAGACAGGCGAACAGTCCTACCATTGAATTCGGAAATTTTTTATTTATTTATTTGCTCTTGTGTTTAAAAATGTCTGAAACGTGAAGAAAAGTAATTTATAACCATTATTATTATTATAATTATTATTATTTTTGTTTATCTGTCTGAACTAGAGAGTCGAGAGTTTCAGTTAATGCTGGCTCTCCTACTAGGGCCAGTTGTATGTCGGTTTGTGAATTCTTTGTTAAAGTTGTCAAAGGATGATAAAACCTTAGATTACACCTTGTGCCTGCCTGGATGGCCAATCAGATGACACTCACTTTCATCTGATTGGCCATCCCGCCTGGCACACAGTGAATTCTAAGGTTTTACCCTTTGTTAGCTTTAACAAAAATTTTACAAACCGACATACAACTGGACCTTAGTCTGTTAGCTCGCCTTTGAATTGCATCTAAGGTTACAAGAGAATGCTCGGAGGCTCCTCTCCACAGATGCGGGCAATATTCGAGACAAGGGGAAAAAGCATTTGGTCCTGAAAAGAAAGCCAAGTTTACATGCTGCAGCATTTGCGACTGAGATAAATATGGTCATTCCAAGAAAAGTCAGAACCCATCATTGATATTTTGTCACAAATTTCCAATGTGCTCTTATCAAAAGAAAAGCTTGGAAGCTTCCTATCAACGCACCTAGCAATAGGACATCATTGCGTTTTGCTAGCGTAAAAGTTTACCAAGTCGTAAGATCACCAATTTTAAGCCTGATTAGATCTAAATTTATCGAGGAAGCGATGTTTTCGCGATTGTTTTGCAATGATTGAGCCTTATGTCGAACTGTAAATTATTTAGGAATTTAAAATTTAATTGATGCTCAAGAGAGTTTTATTAATAAGCGCCTGGGGATACAACCCCCAACTCTAAGCATTTTTTTAGAATGCATAGTTTAACTTCGATCCAAGAGGTGCTGTATCTTTTTAATCAAATTCTGGCTTTAATTATCTAAGTATTTTATTTTATGGGTAGTCTTCGAGCACAACTTGAAAAGTCTCCCAACTCTAAAATAAGACTCCTTATGAAGAATGAATGAATCCATCAAATACTACTAAAAAGCTTTCGAATGGAGAGGCACGAAGCTAGTAATTTTCAAAGCACCTAATAGTTATTACAACCATATTGTAGAATTTATTATGACATTTAATCTAGCAGATGCTGGTTCAGCCTTGATGCCAGTAGAAAAAATTTTGTTTTGTGAAGAGTAGCAGAATTGTTGATTCATTAAAAAGAAAATAATGAGATTGTCCTCTGATTGATGCAAATAAACATGCATATATACATAATTAAATATATACATAATGAATATAAATATATAATATACATGTTAGGCTCAAAGACCGAAAACGCTCACTGAGCAAAAAAACGGACACAACGCGTTGTGGCTAACTCAAAAAGGCCCCAACACGAAATTCGCGTCGTAGCTCTCTTCATATTTGACCACAACGCGTTGCGGTTATTTAGAAAAGCCACAACGCCGGAGAGGTGGAGGCCCTATCAAACAATAGTATTTTTTTTTTTTATAAATTTTATTAAACCAATTATTTTACATTAATTAATGTATACATTGTATTTTTTGCTTCGATTCCGGAGATTACTTCTCCACCATCGAGTGTCCTTATTCATCTTTAGTCCTTGTTTTTAATAAGAGGAAAAAATCTAATTAGATAAAAAAACCTCTTTTCCGATAGTTATTTCAATTCCATTATTCCCCAATCAAGTCGATTGGTTTATCAATCCTCTCCCACTCTCATCCCAATTCTCAAACAATAGTAATAATCTAATAATTTAATGCGTAAAAGCCAAGTTTTAGGTAAATAATATCAGCTAAAAATGGGAAATCAATAAATGTAGATGGACATGTAAAATGAAAAACATGCGTTTTAATTGAAGTTATATATTCTCGACTCATTTAATAAATTGATCATGTTTAACTTGGCAGAACATTAGATCTCACGAACTTGGCCTGGGTAGCAAGAGGCCAGCCGAAGGCAGGCTCCGCAGCTAGTTTATTATAAAATATGTTCATTTTACTAGCCATGATTTCCGGACAGATGTTCACACTCGGAAATCTATGCCATTCAAGAATGAACACAAACTCGATGGGTGATTTTTGACAAGTTACAGCCTGTCCGTCGTGTTGTGGTTGCATCAGCTAACGTTCAGAACGCGTTGTGGCATTTCATAATAACCACAAAGCGTTGTGGTCAAATATCAAGAGAGCCAAGACGCGAATTTCGTGATCGTGGCCATTTTGAGTTCATGTTGTGACTGTTTTTTTTTCGTATATTATATTTATATCCTTAACTATACCTACCTACCTGGTGAAATTTTTTATTCTAATAAGTTTTCAGGACAGAAGCTCAAATAGAAAAATAATTTGTACAAAATTTGAGATCGATAGAACAACGCGAAAAGGTAGATCATCTCATTTGAAAATTTGATTATTATATTTTGTTATACGTCGTTAAGTGGAAACAAAAGAATAAAAACATCGAAGACCATGAAATTAATAAAGATTATCTTATGAAATCCCTCGCCTACCTTCATCATTAAACATGATTATATATTATACACATAGAGCAAAAAAAAAATAAAATTCAATTTTGTGGCTGCGTTGCCTACCTCCTAGGGGTACATCGAGAAACGGATTTATTTGAGTATTAAAAGTATAATAAAAGTTTAAAATTATGATAAACATGTACATTTTACAACCTTTATGATTGTCCTTAGCATGTATGATATAATTAAATTTTCAATTGTCCTATCTTAAAAACTCTAAGAAAATTCAAAATTAAAGAAGATAGAGGGATTAAATTTTAAAATTCTAATTTATTTCAACCTGGAGCCTTCCGGGGTCCTGAAGACAGCTAAGAGAGAATTTGATGCGTACAAAGCTTACTTGATGTATTGTTAATCTTTCTATTGTTTATATTTATATTTATATATTGTTGTTAAATAAATGTTTTTTAATGAGATTACGAGTTCTTAATTAAAATGATCGTAATATTGGCGCCCGAACAATGTGAAAATGATAAGAAAACCTAGTAGACCACTAGCGAAGAGGAATAAGAAAAATGATTTTGCGAATATGGAAATAACGAGGAGGAGATATCGAAGATCAAGGATCATATAAAAAAAGGTGAGCATAGAGTAATGGATTTGGAAGAGGAGGTGAATAAATTAAAAAATGAATTCGAAAAAATAATAAAAAAATTAAAAGATGATTTGGAAGAGGAAAAAAACAAGAGGATAGAGTTGGAAGAAATAATAAAAAGGAAGGAAAATTCGGAAAAGGGAAGTGATTTCGAGATTAATAGGAATATTCAATTAGCAGACGTGGGAAAATTCCTTCCGGTGTTTAGAGCTCTCCCAGAGGAAGATCCGAAGTTATTTTTAAAAAAGGTCGAGAATACTCTATTAAAATATAAAGTACCGGAAGATGTTTGGCTCGTGGTGGTTTCGGATCAGTTGTTAGATAAGGCCAAGACATGGTGGCGGGTGGTCAATCAATTTCCAGCGTTGGATTGGAAAGATTTTAAAATGAAATTTCTCCGAGAATACGATAGTTTAATCGTAGTCTCAAAGTTAAAGGTTATGTTTTATGAGGAGAAACAAAGAAAAGACGAACCTATAAGGTTATTTATTGAGAATAAGATGGCTTTATATAAGAGAGTTTTTCCGGACGAAGATGCTGGTTCAATCCTTCAAGTTTTAGTGGAGATGATTACTCCACGTGTTAGATCGTCCATTAGGGGAATGAAATTCACTGATATTGAAGGGTTTATGCAGACGGTAGAAGAAATAGAAAGGGATTTAAAGGATATGGATAAAGAAGAGAAGACAAGTCCCACTCAGGATAGAAGTTGCATTCAGGATAGACGTTTTTGTGGATTCTGTAGGCGGGAAGGACATGGGGAAGACACTTGCTTCAAGAAGGGAAACGAGTGGAGGGGCAAGGAAAAAGGGAGTTCCTTGTCCAAAAAGCAGTAGGATTCCCTAAGAAAGTAGGAATAGAAAGTGAGATCGGTAGTCATATTATTTGTTGTGTGAATAAATTTTCGGAAATCATTAGTCCATCAATGGAATTACAAATAGAGGAAAGTAGAAGGGCATTAACTAATGAAGATGATTTAATTCCGTACTGGTTGAAGGAAGTCAAGGAGGATGAGTTGAATATAATGGAAGAGGAGAAACTAGATGCTGGTCAGATGAAATTAAATCAAAATAAGGAAGAGTTACTTCATCAAATAAAATTATATTTAGAAAAATCGATGGATGGAGCAAAAATTATTGAAAACAGTCAAGAAAGGGGAAGGTTAGTTAAATATCATTCGAGTTATTTTAAACCTAGGAAGAAAGAAGAATGATCCTGTGGGAAGCTGCGTCCGTGTTCTAAGGAGGGGAGAATTGATGCGTACAAAGCTTACTTGATGTATTGTTAATCTTTCTATTGTTTATATTTATATTTATATATTGTTGTTAAATAAATGTTTTTTAATGAGATTACGAGTTCTTAATTAAAATGACCGTAATAAATTCGAAATTAGTGAAGACCATTGGGATCGTAAAGAGGCTCCCGGGAGACGTGTCTTGCAGCTAGTAAATAAATAATAACCTCGAGTCTTTAATGGGGGATTAGATAGCTGGATTGATGATCCAGATATCTAGAATATTCTTTGAGACTGGACCACTCATAGGTAAATTATAAATTATTATTTATTTATTTTAAGATAACTCCATTCTTTTCTTGGCAAAAAGAAAATAATAAGAAAATTCTAATTAATTATTTTCACCAATGATAAAAGAATTTAAAAAATATATTCTATCATTTATATATAATCTATTAGATTTTTTATTTGGTGGATTGTATCCATTCACGAGCTGAAACAGAATACAGAATATACTTTTTTCTTTCTTTTTGTTTTTTCTTTTTATCTTTTCAATCTTTTAACATTTTTATTACATTTCTTTCTATTTTCTTTTCTAAAGAAAATATTAAATTCAATCTAAGCGGTCTAATCGAATTCAAAGAAATGAAAATATACGGAATCATTTTAAGTAAATGATTTTATAAATTCATATGGTTATTATGAGATAGAGGAATCCCTATATTTGCTTGTTTGTTTAGAAAATTGTGAATATTTTGATGAAAATACTCAAAAAGAAGGAAGGTGAATACCTACTGTATTTATCGAGATAAAGAAATAGGGAGGGAGAGAAGAGCTGGACCTCTTTAAACATGAATTTGAAATAAAATTTGCATATATATTAAATAATTTATTCCCAATAATAATTTGTATATATTGTCTTTAACTATTTAGTTACTATAATTATATTTAAAAAAATTCATTTTATTTTTTAAGAGATATTTTATTCTTATAGATTTTCTGAAACACGAGAATTTCGCTTCTATCTAAAATTCTAAAGAAACTAGAGTAGGATGTGATTTTTCATTTACTTAATTTGTACGACACTCATAAGTTTACCTTTTTAACCGACTTCAAAAAAAGGAGGAAGTTATCAATTCGTGGGAATTTTTTTTTTTTAAGTGAAACTTAATTAGCGACGTTTCTGTTTGAAATTGTTTATTACACTAAAGGGGAAATTACTCAATAGAGGGGAAATAAGAATAGCCTAGAAAGATTTGCAAGAACGCCAGCAATATATTTTGCATCCCTGTCCCGACCATGTAAACGCCTGTAGCGTATGCAACCGAAAGTGAAGTAGAGGAATATGCACGCCAGACTGTCCAAGAGAAAGGGAAGCCTTTTGCTACGAATTGCTTAGAATGAAAAAACAAAACTAAGGTTCTAATTTAATTCAGAGATAAAATTTAATCCAATAGATATAGAATGGAGCTTTTTTAAGCTTCCCTACTTACTAGAAACTTTTTAGTTTCGACAGCTTCTTCTGTCAGTCTTTCTGTCTGTGTATATTCGTAGTGTGATAAAGTTTTAGTACCTGGAGGCACCGAGCGATGCTCGGTAACTTCTTCCTTCAGTTAAAAGCTTTATTTTAATATTATTTTTAATTTAAAATTCTGATAAAAAGGTCGATTTTTATTTGAGAGCCGCTTTCAAATTAAAAAAATACAAAAATATATAATAGTCGCCCAATGTAGCCCCCCCTACCTCCACCCCGCTCGACCCCACCCCCGAAACCTCTCCCTACCCCCGGATTCCCCACCACTGCGCCTCACCTTCTGCACCTGTTTTGATTCAACCATATGATTCATTTTTATTCATCCAATTAATAAATAAAACCTATCAAAATGTGTTGTTTTTCAGAAAATTGAGACCTGCTTATGCGAAATTTATTTTTAAATAAATTCTTGATTATTTTTTATTCTATTAAATAAATAAAGTTCTTTATAAAAACAATTATAAAACGTTTATTAATATTTCTAACGTTTAGGGAGAACAAAAATATGCTAAGGGGCTTGGGAATTCAATTGTCTGCCCTCTGTTGTAAAAAATTCAACAAATTTAACATTATTTAAACTTAATTTAAGGAAACATATTAGTGAAAATGTTACATAGACATTAGAACTTATTATAGTGTAATATTATGTATTTTAATGTTAAATATTATGTTGTATATAATGATTTGTACGTTTAATGTATTGTAGTGTATATATGTATGTAAATACATTTAAATTTAAATAAATAAATAAATAAATAAATAAAATCCACAATCACAATACTTCTTCAAGGCCTTTTAGAACAATGAAACAAACAACCCATTGTCTGCCTGGGTATAAAAGGAAAAGGGAAACCTTTTTTAAGACCCTAAGAATGGGATTTGTCTACCTGAGAATAATTAATTTGATTACGAAAAAACCCATCAAAAACAATTTTGTCGAAGATGAGACCGTGCAGATCGAATTGTCACCCCAAAAACCCCCTAACCCATGAATTTCATCAAAATCTGTAAAGCCGTTTTCAAAATAGAACTAAGATACAAATATATAAACAAACAAATATCTATACAAACAAATAAATATACAATTTTTGCTCGTTTAATAAGAGTAGATAGAGATACAATTTTAATATTCTTTATGTCACATAGATACTTAGTTAAAATAGTTAAAAATTATTTGCTTAAATATAAGAGAGGGGCCAAGTGTAAGTATGGTAAAGTCATGTGGATGGCCAGATCAGTTTATTTAATAGGTATGTGATTTTTTTTCAGTCAATTCAATATTCTGCTTGCGAGCAACTCGTGTTGTTTATAAAGAAATTTATAAGTAGTATATTGTATGGCAAGGGCGTAAGTGAAATTAAATATTCTCTCTCTCTTTCTCTCTCTATAACGTGTATCGTTTTGGGCTAATGCAAAAGGCCATTCCTAGAATAATAGAAATTAAGAAATTCATCTCTAATAGTCTGAAACAGGTTTGAGCTTGTATTTAACACCCTTTCAATACACCTAACCTCTAAAGAAAGAGAAATGATTTTATTCGCACTCTTTGTAGTTATTTTCATAGATCAGATTCTAATGAAAGAATCGCTCACCCGCGCATTAGATAATAAAAAAAGTGAAAACTTTTTCAAAACTCGGTACACTAGGGCGGCTCTAATAAACTTAAATATAAATTGTACATTTATTATTAGATATAGTTGAAGCTTAAGCACTGGACCAAGCAGATATTAAAATTTTATTGCTTAAAATACGAGTCGCCATACGGTTATATTCTGGAATTCCCCTCCCTCCTCCCAACCCCTTAACAATCAAAATGATCTCCTGTGGGGCGTGTGTCCCACGTTGGGAAACGCTGGTCTCTTTCCCATTTGGACTTTAATGGTATAATTTTATATTTTTTTAATATTGCCGGTTAATATTAAGTTTTAGCTAACTTCGCGTCTTGGATTGAAAATTTCTTAATTTAATTTTTAAGAGAGCCTCCTCCCCCATTTAGGTCCAATTAGCAATTAATAAGCCTTTTTAAACTAAACACTTCAATTGTAAATATCAGCTTTCTTCGATTTTTGCTAGAAAATTTTATGATTTTAAATTATTTTTGTACAGCTCCCCCTATTTTAAAGATCACATAAAGAAATAATAACTGTCATTTTTATTATAATAAATTCCATCTTTAGTGTTTTTTTTTTTTTTTTTTTTTTTTACCTTAGTTTGAAAATTTGATAATTTTGAATTTATAATCCCCCCCCCTTAATTTCGGGTTCCATATCAACCAAATTCTAATCAGCTCTTAATCACTATACAAAAGACATGTGAAATTTCGTTTTGGTATTCACACTAATTCTTCAGCTAGAGCGTACACAAAATTTGGTATCGTACTAAATAACTAACAGACATTTTGACAAATTTTGTTGATGTTCACTCCATAAAGCTTTCTTCTTGACTGAAACGCCATGGAATCGCTCAATTTTGTTTATCAAAATAGTTTGAGCCATTTTTGAGATATATTCAAAATACACAATTACAATACTTGAGAATACCTTGAGTGGTAAAATAAAAATTAACGGAATTCAATAATTTGGCCCGCTCGTCGTCCTTTCTTTTCAAGCGTACCAAGTAAAAAAGCAAGTATGTACATCATTACTAAATTACAATAGATTAATTGGATTGTTTAATACAAATAAAGCATGAATACCCACTCCCTCTAGCTTCATAACTCACTCCCCATTTTCATGAAAAGTACTCCCCCTAGTTTTATAAAAAGTAACCCTCCACCCCCTGTACATTCTATTTCATTCACTTCTAAAGAATTAGAAGAGGATTTTACCTTTTGTTGAAGTTATTAACTTAACCGTTTTTATTTTTAACATAATAGTGCTATTTAGCAAAAATTTTCAACCCCCACACCGCACAAATTTCAATGACGCAATCTGCGTCTCAACCCCTACCCTCCTGTGGGCACCCCTGAATAAAGAAAGATACTATATAACTTGTTGGCCAATTTTTTTCTCTTAGTGATGTGTATCTTTTTTTATTTTATCGAAAATCAACTTTTCCTCTTCGATTGTGTGCAGTTAATTACTCTCAAATTCAAAAGAATGAATTAAGCAATGAACTAAGTCTCTATGTTTTTGTCTTTCAGGGTTATCCATTCATCTCTTTAGGTATATTAAATTACTACCAATTCAATTGAAGTAGAACACTCACCGATGCAGCATTTCCCCTCGCCAGTATGTTGTTCACCTACAAGGAAGAAAAGCAACTAGCGACTGTCTGAGTAAACATGCGAAGAAAAGCAGCAAAAACATGCAAACTAAGCTAAGAAAATCAGTCATAAATACATAAACAAGCTAGGTGTTGCGGACAGCCCCTTTGCACAGAGTATCTATGCAGGGTAGGAATCTCAGGTTTTCATAGGTCTAAGCTAATATCTGTCAATATGCCTATTTCCTTTGGGGAATTCTATCTTGGGACTGTAAAACAAGACTGATTCTCAATTGTTTTGTTAATATGTCAAAAGTATAGGTGGTTAAATAATATACAACAGATTTAAGTTTAAATAAAATATTTAAAATTCGATTTATTATAAGTAATATAATATAAAAGAATATAATAACAAAGGTTAATATAGAAAAAGATTGTATAAGAGATTGATGTAACAACAATTGGTTATAATTGGTTTGAAATATGTAAAGCTATTATCAGAGATTGATAATAGGTTAACTATCTACATATAGAGGTATATATAAAACTTTGATTTGGTAATAACTACTGTTGGGTTTTAAAAGTAGTTATTAAAAGAAATATTAAAAACTTAAATACAATATAATGATATATTATAATATATAGTATAGGCCAGATTAATTTGCAGCAACGCTGACATAATGCTGCCGTCAGTATATTTGGGGCAAATTTGTAACATCGGGTAGTCTTTTTTAGGAGGTATAGAACTGAATTGAAATAAAACACAAGAAAATCGTTTTAATGTCCATCAATTTGGCTTTATTGGAAGGATAATTTTATGCCATTAATGTTTAAATATGATTTCGGGCATGTGGCCGCCGCGGCTGGCTCGAATAAATCCAATTCTACAGGTCCAATTTTCAACCACTTTTTCGAGCATATGGGGCCGTATGTTGGCAATAACGCCACGAATGTTGGCTACGTCAACAAGCAAAATTGCCGCATTTGGAGTGAAGAGAATCCACATGAGACCCTTGAGACGCCATTACATCCACAAAAACTGACTGTTTGGTGTGCTCTATGGGCTGGTGGAGTCATTGGGCCATACTTCTTCCGAAATAATGCTGGAGAGTCAGTTACCGTTAATGGAGACCGGTATAGAGCCATGATAACCGACTATTTTGTTCCCGAATTGGATGGCATGAATGTGGATGAGTTGTGGTTCCAACAAGACGGCGCTACATGCCACACAGCGCACGTCACAATCGATTTATTGAAGGAAACATTCGATGAGCGCATAATTTCGCGGAATGGACCTGTCAATTGGCCACCAAGATCGTGTGATTTGACACCATTGGATTATTTTCTTTGGGGATATGTGAAGTCGCTCGTCTACGCCAACAAACCAGAAACGTTAGGGGACTTGGAAGCCAACATTCGTGGCGTTATTGCCAACATACGGCCCCATATGCTCGAAAAAGTGGTTGAAAATTGGACCTGTAGAATTGGATTTATTCGAGCCAGCCGCGGCGGCCACATGCCCGAAATCATATTTAAACATTAATGGCATAAAATTATCCTTCCAATAAAGCCAAAATTGATGGACATTAAAACGATTTTCTTGTGTTTTATTTCAATTCGGGAAGTTCTATACCTCTAAAAAAAACACCCTATATAATCGTAATTTTAACTCGAATTTTGAAATGAAACACTCCAATTGATTTTAAATTAAGAAATATTAAATATATTGATAATTATTCCTCCTCCACCGCCCCCTCACCACTCAAAAATTAAATATTCAATTTCGCTTTTCTTTGCCGAACAGAAGAAGAAATTAATCACATCTTATTTGATTTATATTTTATATATTATTTGTTTAGTAATTTGCAATATATACACAACAAATATTAGTTTGCTGGTTATATCTAATTTTTGGTTGTAAGCCTAAAATATGTAATTGTTTTAGTATGTAAGATACAGAAGACAAAAATATTAATTATATAAGAAAATATATAATATAAGATATAAAACATATGTACGGTTTGAAACTATTTAATAGAGGAAAGTAACCAAATATGGAATACCGTTTTGTTTTTTAGGCATAAATTAAACAAATATTAAAAAACAAAAACTTTTAATCGTAATTATAAACAATCATATATTTACTTTTTACATATTAACAATCTTATATTATATTTATTAATTATAAGTACAATAATTTCTCAAAAACAAAATCAACATAAACGTATCTAATAATGGAATAGGTACCCCAAATATGGAAATATTAAAAAAACTATCAAAAATGAACCTTAACTTCTACAAGAATCTTTAGAAACTTTGATAAATGTAAAAAGGAACTTAAATTATTTGCAATAATCACAAATCCAGGTGTCGAACTCTGCACCAGCGCAATCATTATGTGGCCAGAGACCGCACATGAGGCATTTGATCCAGGATTCCTCTTAAGTATCATTAGAAAACAGCATACCACAGAAAATACAGTCCGCATCTTCTGAGTCTGGAGTTGTATATCCTATCAAGGCATGGGGTTCACTGTCTGTGTCAAACAGTACCATCTCGTCATCATCTGAACCTGCTGGGTTATTCTTAGCCTTGGTCTTTTCTTTTGGTTGTTAACCTTTCGTTTTCTTTTCGTTCTGTTTTTTTATTATTCTTTGCCTTTGTCACTTTATTATCTTTTTCTTCTTTCTTCTTACTTTTTTCAATGAGCTCATTTTTGTAAGGTGAAGACTTGATGATTGCTGCAACAGATGTTTTTCTTCCCCTGTTATAAGTTTTTCTCTTTTTATTTGGCACTGGGCAGATGTCATATTCAGACACCAGACATAGACTGCTGCGAAAGAGCCCCGAAGTTGAGGGTTTCGGTTCAAGATCTGTGTCTTGTCTGGGTGTAAAAGCTTCAGTTATAGTCACATGGTCATCGGGTGAACTTGAATTAGCCTGTTATTATTTCTGATCCACATTCGTATTTCTTCACTGTAACAAGTTTTCAGCGGTCCCACAAATGATTTGTCAAATGGCTGGAGTTTGTGGGTTGTGTGCGGAGGTATGGATACAATTTCTACATTGTTTACTCTAGCAAGTTCTATCACGTCGATGTTACGAGTCAGCTAATTTTTTGGGATCCAAGTATGGAATAGTCCATATCTGGATTCCATGAATTGTCCATATTTGGCATTTTTAACTAATTTAAACTTTTATTCATATTTTTAACCTAAATAAACCAAGACAATAAAATGCCTCTAAAACATTCAAACAAACATTTATACAGTGTATAGAATCAATAAATATAATGCTATTTTCAATTACATTACGAAAAATACTTAATATTTACTTACCTGAAAAAGTTTTCTGATAGAGACAAAACAAAACACTCTTACCGAAGGCAAATGACTCGCTCAACTGACACGTCGAAACCTGTGCGTATCTATAGTCATTGGAAGAGATAGAAGATTACTGCTTATTGCGTCTGGGATTATTTGTTTACGAGAAATGCCGGTATTCCACATTAGGGACCCTATTCCATATTTGGTTACTTTCCTCTAATGGTGCATCATAAATATCAACTATTTATGAAAATGGATTTGTGTTTGTTTTATTATTTATTTATTTATTGAATAAAAACCGAAATAAAAATAATTGTTTCCCTCTAGTACATCTACTTCAAATTAACTAGAAGATTTGCTATTTTACTACTTTAGGCACATGTTTCGTGTAAATTTTTACTCAAATAGAACCAGAGAGAAACCAAAAATTAGGATGTCTTGCCGCATATTTTGAAAATCTCTATTTGGCCTATGTGGATTTGAATAAAAAATAATTATAATATTATTTACCCTCAAGATTTAATTTTAATCTTGAGATGATATAGCAACAAAGCAGGCCACTTGTAATAGAAGAAGTTTAAAAAAATAGAATGATTGAATTTTGTTGGAATGTTGACGCTAAAAGTGTCTCTTGGGAAGATCGTGCAGAAATTCAAAATAACCCGGAATAAATGGCAGAAGAGAGGAAAGAAAGGGAGATAAAACAAGCGAAAATAAATATGCTTGGAGAGCTATAATGAAATTCATATAAGCTACGAGATGCATAATACACAACACAATAAAACCACTCATCCCCGAAAAAGTTCTGGCTTCAGTCCTGAGTACGACAGCTTTATTTGTTTGTTTATATTTTTCTATTTATTCTAGGAATTATTTTCTTTGTGCCGATATTGGCGAAAATCACGATCTCTAGATATATAGAATTATTAATTACATGTAAAATCAAGCGAATTCATCCGACCTGATATCTTTCAGTGGAAAATTTTAGCGAAAACAAAAATATTTTCTCCCATAAGAAAAATAATTTTAGTTCGCAGTCAAGTAGAGCCTCGAGCTTTTGTTGAATTTCGCTAATAACCAATCAAAAAGCTGTGTGTGATCAAATTAACTTTAATAATGATGATAACACAAAAAACTGATTATACCTATTTAAGTAGTAGTAGTAACCTCACTAAACTAGGAAATAAATAAATAAACTTCTTTTGATTTGTGAATTAAGCACATATTTGTTTTCTCTTCTTAAAATTTATTTA
This sequence comes from Forficula auricularia, assembly GCA_024734495.1. NCBI lineage: Eukaryota > Metazoa > Arthropoda > Insecta > Dermaptera > Forficulidae > Forficula > Forficula auricularia. The sequence goes on from JALMQS010000070.1 coordinate 10,222,946, forward strand.
AAAAATATTCAATGCCTACTTACTTTGATAAATTATAGAATCTTATGTTGATAATGTCCTGTGCAATAATAAATAACTCTTCCGTAAAGTAGGCTCCTCTATTATGAAAAGAAGAGAATGAGTAAATAAAACTTAAAGAACGGTGTGGATTTATAGTGAAACATTTTTAAATTATAATAGGTTGGAGTTGGTGGGGTTTCACAGTAAAAAACCAACAACTCCAACCTATTATAATTATAAAAAGAGAACATGTTAAGGATTGGTTAGGAGCCGAAGGTATCTGTGGATCCGGGGCTTAACAGCTGAAGGTCTAGGTCTCGGGGAAGAGGTGGCAGGAAGATAGTTTCAGTTTCTAGAGGTCATAGGGATAAATGACTTGGCGGAAACGTTGGTTCGATTCTTATCCAATTTGAGCTGAGCGTTCGAAAACCACTTGTTTCTTACAAAGACGGCTTTAGGGGTAATTATTGATTTCAGCTCGTCTGAACAAACACCATGGTAGTATTTATAATAGAAAAGGGCAGGAAGGAAATCAAGCTTGTACGCACCAGCTTTAGCAGCAGACGTGATTTGGTCCTTCCAAGAGAGGTCAGACCCCAGAGTGACGTCCAACATTGAAATCTTATCTCTGAATTCCATTAAGTTAGAATCGAATGAAATGTCTGGAAGGTTCCTATCGACGCGCCTAGAGATTAGGCAACATTGCGTTTTTTAAAATTAACCAAGTTTTGAGATTCCCATTTTTTAAGTCCGCATAACCTTAGTAGATAAATACTCATTTACTCTTTTTAGATTGAATATTACTAATATTACCTAATCATATAATTAGCATGCTATGAAGTAAAAACAAAGAAAGACCCTCAATAAAATATAATATTTATAAAAAAAAGGTTAGAATAAAGTGAAGTATTCTTTTGTGAAATAAACGGATAGCCGAGTACGTAGTAACTGATAATTTTGGAGATGAAAATGGGTTGTGATTTATTGATAAAATGAGTTTGTATTCTTACTGCGAGCGGATTTCGTCACGAACAGCAGCGACTCCTTGAGTTTTGTTAGTGTGGCTTTGTCCTCGTCGAATGTCGTGTGCACTGGTGTTTTATTCATTGCGGTGTAAACAGCACTCAAAGTAAAGTAGCACATAGAATTTCCTTTACTAGACGTCATATCGAAGTTGTGGAAAAGAAAGCCCACAATACGCCAGCCAAACACGTGCAAAATCTGTTTTAAGGTTTCACCAACTAATTTATATGAGCCCATCATTCGCGTAAGCGTCGGATAATAGAGGGGCTTGAATTGGAAATTTTCGGCAAGGGCGGCGGCGGTAAGTACCGGAATCTTCCAGCTTCCGGCGTAGCGGGCGATTGGGGCGATTACATAATCGCACACGGGACCGAGGAAAGCATCTGTGGGTGACAAAAGAAAGAAGAGCGCATTTCAATTTAAAACGCACCACCAGGGCATAAAAAATGGTTACAAAATGAAAAGGACTGAATTCAAAAGAATTTTTCATACTTTATTATTATAAAAAAAAGATTATGATTAATGAAACTAATCTAAATGCAAAATTTGTAAGAAAAGTTAATAGAAGAAGCTTAGATAAATAAGATGGAACAATTATTCCAGTAAAATAAATATTACTCATAAATTTAAAAGATTTTAACCAAAAGCAGCCCTTGTGGAGTCTATAATATTGCCCAAATATTGCCTGTTGTGGGAATTTCGTTTTTATTCTATTATTTATATCTATTAAAGCAGGTGTTCTTAACATTTTTACCTTTTAGCACTCCTTGAAATTCTTAAAATAAGTTCTCGTAAATATTACCCAGGTGTGTATGAAACTGTGTTTTTAGACTATATAAATTTAGACAAAAGAAGAAGATATAGAAAGTTAATTCAAAGGTGAGAAAAGAGGAACAAATATTCAGTAAAGAATGAATTTTGGTTAAATTTGGTTTATTAATAGATCAATTATTGTTGATTTAGTGGTTTCTAATTGGTTATTGTGAATGGGTTAATTGCGGGCGATTGCTTTCTTTCAATTTTTGATTCTAATAAATCAAATTTGCGTCCTTTTGGGGAGAAATGTAGAATAAGGGGGCTTTCTTTAGATGGGGAATAATTGTTATCAAATAGATGTTCAGCAAATTCTGAAACGTAATTTAGTGGTTGGGGATTAGGTTTATTACTGTTCAATTGTAGTTGCTTCAGTGATCTCTTGTGTTCAACAAGACGGTCGTTGATGGATCTACCAGTTTGTCCTATGTAAAAAGCTCCACAGTCACATTGTAATTTGTAGACGCCGCTTTTTTCTTTGGGATCAATTTTATCTATTTTATTGTTTACTAAGTAGTAGGCTAAGTTATGTCTATTAAAGAGGGCTGGGGTAATATCTAATTTTGAGAAAGTATTAGTTATGGGGTTCGTGAAATTATTGGAATATAAAAATAATTTTTAAGAAAAAATAAAACCGACTTCAAAAAATTAAATGCAACAAATAAAATACACTAAAAGGTATAAAATAATTATTATCTTATTTAGTTACAACTAAACTACGAAATATTAACATGAAATTACTGTTTGAAGTCGGTGCCAAACAAACTATACCTATAAGCGAGCGTACCCACCAAACGAACTAAGTAAGATCCGTCGAGTGCGATTCATAAAAGGTATATGTTTATGTTTGGCACCGACTTCAAAAATTAATATCATGCTAATATTTCGTAGTTTAGTTGTAACTAAATAAGATAATAATTATTTTATACCTTTTAGTGTATTTTATTTGTTGCATTTAATTTTTTTGAAGTCGGTTTTATTTTTTTCTAAAAAATTATTTTTATTTTTCTCTTTTTAGTGATGTTATTAATAGTGATCATTTCATCAGAACTTGACCAAATTAATATGGCACCGCCCCTAAGATACCCCCTTTCCAATAAAAAAGAATCATCGAAATCGGTTCATAAACAAAGAAGTTAGACCTGAATAAACCTAACAAAAAAGGTCTAATACCTATGAAAAAAATGGGACTAATCGGAAGGTAAACTAAACCCAATGCAAAAAAAAAATTTCAAAATCGGTTCACAATTGGCGGAGATATGAGGTAACATAGACAAAAAAAAAAATCAGTCGAATAGAGAACCTCCTCCTTTTTTGAAGTCGGTTAAAAAGGGAAGTTTTTTGTAGATTTTGATGATTATTGGACTAATGGCATATAGGACGGTTGATATTTGTTTGGAAATGATTTTATTGTAGACATTATTTATGACCTGACGGGGATAATTGTTATTTTCAGCTATTTTATGAATAACTGTTAATTCATGTCTATAATCTTCGATGTTTAGTGGGATATTAATTAGTCTATGGAACATAGCGTAAAATGCAGATCATTTGGTGTTTTGAGGATGATTAGAAGAATATGGGATAACTGTCAGTGAAACTGGGTTTCCTGTAAATTTGATATTCTATATGATTCTTGTTAATAGTGATTTGAAGGTCGAGAAAGGGGATGGTTTTGTTGCCTAATTTACTTGTAAATTGAATTTTTGGATTTAAAGAATTTAGGTATGTTTCAAATGGGACAATTTGTCTCGTCGTTGTTTCTCTATTCGTCTGGGTTTGACCGGGACTGTCCCGGTTTGAAGGCATGGTTTAGGTGACCCGGTCAGTTTGTCATTTTGTCCAAGTTATTTGGAAAAAATTCATCAAAAATTATTAAAATTAAAATTATCAAAAAATTATCACTGCCTTGGCAAAGTTAATTGTTAACTAAATTTTAGTGGATTTCTCGAAGCGATTAAAAACACAAAGAAATAGAAGAAAAAGTAAAACCTTTTTCAAGGCTCGGTTGGTTTGCTAGTTAGAGCCGCAACAAGTACCTAATTTCTTTTGTGTTTTGTACATTTTTGTCTGAATTTTAATCAAGTCCAATTGAATAATCTTTCCCTATATAACGAGTAGGTATCGTTTTGGTCCGAGTGCAAAAGGCCATTCCTAGAATAATAGAAATTAAGAAATTAATTATTAGTTGAAACAAAGATAAAATTCCGGAAAATGAAAAATCCGGTGTATATAAATTGACATGCCAAGATTGCAATGCAACTTATATAGGAAAAACGGAAAGAAATTTATCCATTAGGATCAATGAACACAAGAGGGCCTACAAATTAAAATATGAAAATTATGCATTTGCAGAGCATTTAAATGCTAATAATCATAGTTTTCCAATCCAAAATTAAATTCATCAAAGAAGTCAATGACGCCTTAATTTTTCTTTAAAAGAATCCATTGAAATTTTAAAATCCTTGGAAAAAGCCCAATTGAATCTTTAAATGAAAAACTAGAAATTATCAATGACCCTTTTTTAAAAACATTCCATTCATTCAGGTAAAACTCTTTAGAAAATGCCTAAACAAAAGAGTAACCCAGATATTGCTCCAGTTATATTCTAATGTCCCAAGAGGAAACATGAAGAAAAAGACATTATATATTTTTCAAAATTTTCAATGTATAAATCTTAATTTGTAACTAATTTGAAATATTTGTGATAGACTGATGATGAAGGCAATGCCTTCGAAACTATAGTCTCTAGAAATAATTAAAAATTATTTTATTTAAAAAACAGAAGACTCTCTCATTTTATTTTTTTAACCTAAAATAAGAAATTAATCTCTGAAAAAGTTCTGTTCTTGTAAGTGGATGCCACTTACAAGTCCAGACCTGTTTCAGGCATCCTGTAATACCCCTTAGCTCTAAAGAAAGAGAGATAATTCTCTCCGCGCCTTTTCTAGTTATTTTCATTCTTATGAAAGAATCGCTCACCCGCACATTAAATAATAAAAAAGTTAAAACTTTTTCAAGACTCGGTACACTAGAACTTCCCTACCAATTATTAATAAATTTAAATATAAATTGTTCATTTATGGCTATACTTTATAAGATCCTCTTAAAATATCAATAGAATAATTCAAAAAATAATATTTTCTGCCTTTTGAACGAGATATTTCAAAATCTAATCACTACTACGTATTGATACAAACCAACTTTTTAACTTTCCGTTCTTAGGCTATCTTGGGTATCGGAATTCAGACACATGAAGAGAAAAAATCATAGTCGAAAAATATTTTTCTCCGCGTTTCAGAAAGCACAATAAGCAAATATTTATTTTTATGCGTGATTTAATGCTATAAGGCCGCCTGGGAGGAGATTAATTTTTAACCTGAGTTCACTCTAGTGGTATATATTAATAGTTTAGCTCAGTTAAGAGTAATTAAAAATCATTACTACTTAATTGTTTATCTTCGTTAACCACTTCACAAAAAAAGACAATACTTTTTGAATCATAAATACTTTGCTGAATATAATTCTCTCTTTGTAAAATCATTTTTTTATTTCGAATAACTCTAAATTATCCCAATCCAGAACAAAAAATGCTTTTGAAAAATAATAAATAAATAATTAGTTCTGAAAAGAACAAGTTGGTTATAAAATACTTTTTAAATTAAGAAGTATAGCTCTTAAAAGAACTAGTTATATCTCGTCACTCTTACACTTAGTCTAAATTAAGCTAGTGAATGTTAAAATAATGAACGCATCTTAGCCTCTGCGACGACTCGACGAGAATTAGCCCCAAAATTTTGTATACTGGTTTCTTATTCGGATAGGGTGACCTGGTCTCGATCCATTGTCAATCAATGGCGAAAGAGTTTTTTCATTATTGTAGTCGAATTGGAGCCTGTCCTGACTAGACCCCGACTATATGACACCCCCTGACTTGAAAGCTGGATCCGCACTTGCCTAAATGGCACTTTTTAGCATATCATCCAAGCCAAATTTCAAATATGGGCATCCAAAATTTAAAAAATCTAATTAAAACCTTAATTTCATATAGATATCTGATTTTCTAATACAGTTTAAATGTATAGATATAGTATGAAATCAATAATTTTCCAAAAGTTTCATTTGGGTAATATAAGCAATTTCGCAAATATAAACAGCCTTTCGCGGTCAAACAGAGTCACATCAAACCACTAACATAAATTTGTTATTTCATTTATTCCTAATTGGAATTCTCTGGATACTTCTATCTTTCATTAATTCATAAATGATTACGAGTTCCCTTGTGGGTTCTTGCTCTCTCTCCTTCTCTTTCAAATTTCCACTTTGTATTGATTCTCTTTTCATGACTTCCTTTCCCTTATTTTCTTACTTTAAATTAACATATCAATTGATTTTAATTAATATAAAAGCTTAATTATTTAATTTTTTGATGTCTCTTTGATTAGCTTAATTGCTTGCTACTATTGATAAATAATTATTTGATTTTTTCTGCAATTTGCCTCATTTTCGAACCTACTAACTAGAGTAGGATTGAATGTAGCTACTTAATGTAACTGGTGGATTAGTTAAATTGGAGGCCCTAAGGGCAATTTCATTTCGAAGCCCTTATGCCTCTTACTCCCCAGAAATAGAAAAATCAACTCAGTAAAAACGAATAGAAAACAGAGAAAATGATTTATAAATTAAATAATTTACTCCTTAGCTCATTACAATTTACGATGCCTATTCTCTAGTCACCTATTAGCTAATCCGTCAGTGACTTAAGTAGTAAAATGGGAACATTTTTCGTCTTGGCAGCAATAAGGAACTCACTTTCTCTCTCACTTAAGTATACTTACCATATTTAGTACTAAATAATAAGAGAGAATGGGAGCTCTAAAACACTCACTACCCCAAACTTGTTTAGCTCTTTTTTTTGAATACTGAGGTGATAATCTTGAAAACATTTAGTTTTTATCATTTATTTAACAACATCTAAGTGGATTGCATCATTACCTTTTTATCCTTATTATATTCTCATAATATGCAATACCTATATTGGATTGTTTATTTTATATTTTACTTAACAATATTTTTAAAAATCTAATAAATTTTATATTTTTAAAAATATTTTATTGCCTTAATTTTGGTAGCTGTTTAATATGAATTAGAATTTCTATATGATTAAGGATTATTTAATTTATTTTTAAATTAAATTATAGAATAAATAGTGAACCACATGTTGAAAAATGCAAGGTAATTTAATGTAACTACTAATTTTATTTCTTATAGTCTCTTTATAGTTGATAAATTAAATTGATATAAATAAATAAACAATAATAATATCTATATAAATATAAATTGAACAATGAAAAATTAAAGAAACAATCTCACTTATCGTTCCATATGATATTCTATCACTCACAAAGTGTTTATTGTTATTTGCCAACATAACCATTGAACAAAAACACCCCGTTCTTTTGCTTCGGCCACCCACTCCTTCTCCATTCGATTCTATATTGAAACCAAGTAAATATCCCATTACCCAAATAACTATTCTTTATTGTGGCCATAATGGGTGTTTTGAGAATAGCCTATGTAACAATTTTTATTCTTATCCGTTTTCGTTGGGGTACTTTAAAGAAATTTAGAAACAAATCGTTTTGTATAAATTTCACTATGTTTCATTTGTATTAAAAAATTAATTAATACAGTTTTTGTAGATATTAGCATTTATATTATTGATATTTAGAGAAAAGTTTATAGAAAATTCTGTATTTTGATATCTTCTATAATACGTATATGTGTATCAAAGCCATGATCTTAGCTTCCTAATCTTTATAAAAAAAAGTTAAATAACTTCTCTTTCCCAGAAATATAATTTTTATAAAATTTATAGGCGAAAAAGAACATATTACCACATTAAAATTTTGTTTATAATGAATTTGAAATTTAACGACAATTTTTTTTTTAATTGTTAAAGAAAAGTCACTTCCAAGTTTGTTGATTAATTTGAGCAAAGAATAGGTATGTTAAATAAAGATTAATGATGTTTTGTCTTATAGTGAAATTGTTTTTTGACAAAGAGTGATAAAATGGGTCACTGAGGAAGTCAAAATAAATTAACGAATACGTCTGGCCCATTTAATAAAAACTCTGTGTTTTTAATTTTGTCTAATTCCCTACTATTCCTGTTACAAATTTACTATGAATACGAATGATACAACATTAAATTTAACTTGTCCTGGATTGGATGGAAGAGATTGACCTGAGTATTCAGCGAGTGAATAGCTGCTAAATTGGCTCTCCATATCACAACAAAATTCCTCGTCCATCAAGCGAGGCGGTCAATTTGTGTATTTGGGGTACCAATCACAAAACTCATCGAAATCTATAATATTTCTTGTCTCGCACGACGAAGTAAAGTTCCATATTCTATTATACATTGAACACATTGGAGAGATAAAGAGTACTGTACTGAGGTCGATCAAGATCACAGCCGTCATATTCATATTCGGGGCCATTAAAAGAAATCACCAATTTCATCTTATTGTCGTAAACATATATTCATTTCAATTTTAAAGCAATTAATCTTCTAGAATAAAATTTTTATTTCCAAAACAAAACATTACTTATTCATTCTGCACTTAAAATAATCATATAAAAACATCCCTGATTTTATCCCTGTCCTTCACTCACAAAACACAATAAAACCACATACCAATTTTAAGTGTTTTGTTTAGGCTAACTCAAAGTTATTATGTAAGGATGATAAGCAGTAACGACCCTTTTTTCAGAAAATACTTTTCTAAAATTATCAAGAGCACGTTATGGGTAAGAAATCCATTCGAAGAGAACCGTTTAAAAAGGTACAAATGTTATCAGTGAGTCCCGAAAAATGTTCTACTCTTGATTCTGAGTTGCATGACAACAAAATCTAAGAACCGCTGAAATAGAGCATGGGGACGCCACATAAGATGCCAAAATGAGCCTAGTGAAAAACATCTCCAAAATCCTAAGCAGGGAGACCCACATAGTTTTACGTTCAAACACAGCAAATCTACTAATGTCCCATTTCATTTCAATTTGTCTTGCCCTTACTCGGATGGAAAGCAAGGGCCTTATTAATTATCCAGTTCCTCATTCATATTTCATTCAATGAAATATCATTTCAGCTTGTCTATCGGATTAAAAATGTCAAGTGATTTTGATTAGAATCTTCGAATACAACTTTACTAATTGAAACTCATTTAGTTTCCATACTCTATTCTAGTCATATGGCATGTAGAGAATTTAAGCCACCATTTTATTTTTACTCGGATGAGTCTTTGTCCCTGTCTCTCTCCCTCTCACTCATAGTCTGCCATTTTTTTTTCATTCTGGGAACAAAAGCATGGAAAATGAATCCATCTCATTTGTTCTGTTTTTCTTCCTGCTATTGACAAATAAGTATATATATACATAGAGGTTTAATTTGGATTTGGGGTGTGGTTGGTGATCTCTGTCAATACATTAAGCAAAGCACAATTTTCGGAAACTATTTAATTAATTGGATTTTTAAAGATTCATTAAAAATGAAGTCTTTGTGAATATATATATATTATATATCGTATTAATCGATTAGGTATATTGTTAAATCTAAAATAGCCCCTTTCTAAATATTGAACTATATAATAGATGGAAAATATAACTTGAAAACTATTAGTTAATTACACCTCGTGAAATTATATGCTCATTCGGCACGTAAGATCAACTTTGATTGATAGAGGAAATAAAATCCTATATTGTGTATCTAGGCAAGTAAGTTACAGTTGAAAAATGGCGCCTCAAACATCTGAATAAATCTATAAGTTAAAAAATTTCTAGAGTTATTATTATTGTTTTAAATTGCTGGTATGAAAATTAAATTTTTTAAAAGGGTGTAATTTAATAATTATTTTTATTATAGCCATTATCTTATAGAAATATTTTTTAAACTAAATAATGACATTAATTTATTCAAAATTGTAAAATGAAATCAAAATTATCTTTAATAAAAAATTAAAAACTTTTTGTAAGACTCGGTAAGGTTTATGTAAATTTTTCAGTTTGCGTCACATTAAGCTCAAAAATTTAAACTTAGCAAAAAGTTAGTGTTTATTAAATCAAGCTTTTGAATTTGAATTCAATAGCTTTAACCATTCAATAACATTTCGATTATTTTCTGATCTATTTCATTATAGGTAATGATTTGAATTATGACAGAAAACAAAAATTTACTGAAAAACATAACCAATTTATTGAAATTTGCAGAGAAAGTAAAGAGTCAATAGAAAAAGTTTTTCATTCTTTTCTTCCATTATTTAGACGAATTCAATTTACTTGATGAAGCTTACATTAAACTTTCACAATGTCTAAAAAAAACTGTTAAACAAACTACTATTTTTAAGAGATTTTAATTTTTTAATTTTATTTATTATGATCTTAGAGATTTATGGTTGGTGGCTTATGTATATGATTTTTTTGCCCAAATTGAGTTATGAAAGTTATATGGTGTTTCATACATTTTGATTATTTCAAAGCGAAAACACGCATTTGACAATTTTTGTCCTATGAGTCTTAGGAAGAGAACTCACTTCTATTTTTGTCTTTCTCGAGTCTTAGAATCTTCAAACCAAACAACCTGTTTGTCTGTGCGTCTGTTGCTCTATATCCGTTTCTGTCTTTCTGAATTCTGATACTCACGATAAAGTAAAGGCAAAAGCTCGTAAGGAGTTTATTCAGAAGTCAAAATGTTTGTATTTTTCAAAACAATTAACTTATTAGACTATGGGCTTTTCTAAAATGAAGAAAATTCGAAAAAAAAAAATATTGTTCTATAAGAGTAATCGTATTGTTGTATATTAATAAGATAAAATTTGGCACAAAAGCTTCTATCAACAAGTTGCATCTTTGTCACAGTTATAGTTTTGAAAAAGCTTTCACTTTTTACTCCATTTAATAGATAATAAACATTTTTATTAATTTTGTTAAGGGAGAATAATGGTGTGGGTTTTTGGTGAAACATTTTAAATAAAGTAACGAAAATTCTGAAAAATTTTTTAGGAACTTTTTAAAATTTAAAATATAAAATACTAGGTAGGTTTAAAATAAATAAAAATTGAATATATATTGAGTCGTGCTAAACAAGCATATGATCTTTTATTTATGCGAAACCTACCTATTATTTTATATTTTAAATTTTAAAAAGTTTCTAAAAAAAATTTCAACATTTTTATTAATTGTAAATTTTTCATTTATTTTTTAAAAATAAAAATTCAAAAAAAAAATTGTTTGTCATGTTTTTATAGATGCTACTGTCTTCGATCCCGATTAATAATGATTTATTTTTTGTGATCTTAGGACTCAAACTTGATAATTTCCTCCTCATCTATCAAGAATGCAAGATCTAAATTATAGTTCAATTAATTTTTAATTTTTAGGCGTAAAAATGAAAATTTCCCAAACGCGCTATTTGGATCGAATGCCCTGAAGATATGTGATAAGCTGTTTATGTTGGGCTTCTCACTAGCGGCTGAGCCCTCTCGGAATGACCAAATTCCCCTGGAGCGAAATCTGAAGAAAGGAAGCTTGCTTTTTTTCACGAGCCAGCAACTTCTCACCCTTTACAAGGTCCAAAGAGGGTCCTCAAAGTATTATTTTGTCACTCTGGATGCAATTCAGAAACAAGCTATTAGACAAATAAACGACCTAATCCTTACCACCTCTCTCTACTCGCTGGCCCTTCAAAGATGCGTTTCCGCGCTTCGATGAATTGAAATTAATCATTTTTCCCAAGCAGGTCTTATTTTTCCTGTAGTTTGCAGATATGTGATTAAATTAGAGAATTGCCGAACAACTTCATTATTCCAATATTCTCAACTAATGACTTCAAGAGACTGGAACACTCTCCCTGCCTTTTCTCATTCCCGACATATTGAATTTTCGAACATATAAGACCCGGGTACACAAACACCTAGGGACCCTTTCGATTGATCACTTCTCTTCTTTCCGGTAATGCAAAAGAGCTTTCATCTAGAGACCCATCTTTTTGTATTCGAGCGCATTAAAAAATAAATAAAAAAACCTTCTTTTAAATAAAAGATATTGAAGATGAATAAAAAAAATGTCAATTATAGGGATATTATTTATAAAAAATTGAATTTCAATATTTAGTTCTCTTTATAGAGGAGACTCAAGAATTTAAGCGTGTATGCTATTTACGGATAAAATTATAAGAAATGCTTCGAAGAGCTTCCTTGAATTATTGACCAATTAAATTAAATAATTTTTACTTTATCCAATGCAAAGCATGGGTAAAGTATTGTAATCGCTCTCGGGGCAAGCGTGGCTTCAAAGGGTCCTCAGGTAAAAACTACGGAACCCATGGACTCAATTAAAGTCACAAATTGTAGTATTCAATTAGGTTGAATTTTAGCACGTGACGGTTTTTCCAAAAATTACAAGGGGTCTCGTCGAGAGCCCAAAAAGTGCGATTTTTTCATTTAGTGCGTGCGGATGTATGTATGTATGTATGGATGGATGTATGTTATCGTTTTTTTGGCCCACGATTTTTTCCACACCGTTGCACCGATTGAAATGAAATTAAAAACCTAGCATTCTTTTAACAAAATGAAGCGCTGATTAGTTTTTGGTACTATATCGGTCCACAAACATTAGTACTTTATTTCAGTACTTTTTTAGTTTTTTCTAAATATCTTGAAAATGACTTAACCAATTTTGATGAAATTTAATATCCTAATTAAGTACCTTGGGGACCACAAAAAAGGTTAAATAAAGTTTTTAGTAAAATTAAGTAAAAGTAAAATTAAAGTACTTTACTCTAGAACATATTAATATTTCAAATGAATTTGGATAAAGTTTAGCAACGATCCGTTGCAGTTTATTTTTTATTGAATGAAGTGGAAGAGATTTCAATAAAAGAAATAATATCAGAAAATTAACCAACAAAGAGAAAGAAATTTCAACGATCGATGCAAATATTTTTAACAAGCGATTAAAAAAAAAAATTTAACGAGAGTTCGTGAAACGAAGAAAAAGATTTTCGAGGAACTAAAAAAAAATCAGCTATTGAGGTGGAAAGGTAGTAGAGGAAGAAACAATTTGGCGAAGTCAAGCCAAAAATCAATCACCACGCCCTTATCGTAGTTCGTAGAGCTACAGTAAAGGGTTGATGTGTACTTTTTCTTTCTTATACAAGTATATAAAAAATTTAAAAAAAAATAAAAAAAACACAAAAAAAGAATGTTTTTTTTTTGTGTCTGTGGGTCTGGTTGTACCCACGATAACTCAAGAACAAGAAGGTAGGTTCTGATCCCGAAATGTCTGTATTTCCAATGCAGAAAAGTCATTAAAATTTGAGACTCTCTAGGTTTAGTACTAACCGTTCACAAGTGCAGCAAATATCATTTTTTGAAAGATAATAAAATAAAAAAAAATTTATTACTACTACAGGGCGTTTCTAATTGACGAACGTACTGATTCTTGAAAATATTTTCTTTCAATATTCAAAAATCAAACCGGTTTAGTATCATGAGAGTTGAAATTTCATGCCTCCTAAATCCTAGCACTCTCTTATATTTATGTTTCATCAAGTAAAGGAAAATAATTTAAAGAACACAGAATAAAGATTTACCTTTTTAATCTACCCTTAACAATGTAGTTTCTTTCATTTTTTTGAAGAGAAACTTGATTGCGGGGCACTGGTTCAATTTGAAATAAAACGAGAATTTCAAAGAGAAAGGGATAGAAAGTGTGTTAGAGTGATCCGCCATACAGATATGCGCCAAAAGGATGTGCATAGTATATTCTCTCCCCAGACATCGAGGGAGTAGTTTTGTCCATTCAACAAGACAAGCGATTTTTTTTTTTACTTTGAATGTGATTCATCTAAATTTCATGTACATATTAAGAGAAAATAAACTGCAACGGATCGTTGCTAAACTTTATCCAATGTATTACTATATTATTCTAGAGTAAAGTACTTTAAAATATACTTTTACTAAAAACTTTATTTAACCTTTTTTGTCCCCAAGATACTTAATTAGGATATTAAATTTCATCAAAATTGGTTAATTCATTTTCAAGATATTTAGAAAAAACTAAAAAAGTACTGAAATAAAGTACTAATGTTTGTGGGCCGATATTCACCAAAAACTAATCAGCGCTTCATTTTGTTAAACTAATAGTAGGTTTTCAATTTTGTTTCAATTGGTGCAAAGGTGTGGAAAAAATCGTGGACGAAAAAAACGATAACATACATCCACCCCCACGCACTTCCAAAAAAATGGCACTTTTTGGCCTCTCGACGAGATCCCTGGTAATTTTTGGCAAAATCGTCACGTGCTAAAATTCAACCTAATTGAATACTACAATTTGTGAGATTAATTGAGTCCATGGGTTCCGTAGTCTTTACCTGAGGACCCTTTGAAGTCCCGCTTGGCGCGAGGAGCGATTACAATACTTTACCCATGCTTCGCATTGGATAAAGTAAAAAAATAGATACCAACCAAACGAAACTAAAAATTAGAAAATATTAGATTAAAAATAAAAAAATACAAAAATACAAATTTCAAAGGTATGGTAAAAATGATAAAATAATTTATTTTTTGAAATCAAATCAATGGCGTGAATTCAAAGTTCTCGATGATGATTCCTTTTAACATTTTACTATAAATGTAAGATAAGAAGTCGCCTTGTTTCGAGATCAAAAATAATTTATTTTATCATTTTGAACTCACCTTTGAAGTTATTGTTTTCATTTGATGAGAATATTTAAAAATGAATATCAATGTTGTAATAATATTAATTGAACCAAATAAACTTTTGAAATTATATTTCTATCGTGGGATAGATGAGACAAACCCTCCATTTTTTAATCAAAATATTGAGATATTTTGAACTAAACTAAGTAAATCACGACCTTTAAATATTTCATCAGAATAAATTCCATACATATATCTACTGTGAAATAGAAATAGAATGATATCAGAGAGGAACAGGCCTACGATAAAGTCACGTGGTATGTTTAATCAACCCAGATTTCGTTATATTCTTTTCCAACCTAGACTTTGAAATCTATTAGTTTCTATTCTCTTTCATATATTAAATTAATCTCAGTCTATAATTTGTTCCCAAAATAGAAGCTAGCTGTTTCCTTCGTTTCTCTTCACTAGTGAATTCCAATTTTCACATTCGCTCTAAGCATCTTCTAATGAATATATTATTGATCATGAAAATTATCGCATTTATTATTATAAAAGGAATAATAAATAAATAAAGCGGGTAAGAGTATGGATTGTTCCTTTAAAATGGAAGTAATCTCCTTTGCTTCGGGATGGATGCGTCATTAAACTCAAGGACCTTGGGTTCGATAGCCGCGTCGATGGCGTCCTAAAAACCAAAGCGGGGTCGCTCGGCCAGCGTTCCTGCTAAACATCGTCAATAAACAGACTTATACATTTTTTATTTGAATTACAATTATGTTCTCCTATTTGAGAATTTCATTTCAAAATTAGATTGATTCACGGATTCGAAGAGAAATAAAATATTTATTTTATAATTTATTGATTAGTTTTTTGAGAATTTTTTTATATAATTATATTTTTATTAAAAAGAACTTAGAACAACTGAAATTTAAAACAATAAAAAACAACTACCCGGAAGATTTCTGTGAATTTGTTTTGGGTATATATTACAAAAAGAAAAAACAAAGCAAGAATACAATTAATCGGATAACGGGTAATGCAAATTATAAAAATTCTATCTTGTATGTGCCAGGTATTTCAAATAAAATAAAAAATGTATTCAAGAAACATGAAATCAATATTGGTTTCAAATGTAATAAACCTTTGAAACGATTTTATAATAATAAAGATAAAATAGAAAAATTAGAAATGAACAATGTAGTATATAGGATTGAGTGCAGAGACTGTAATAAAATGTATATTGGAGAAACAAAGAGGAAATTAAAGGTTAGATTGCTCGAACATGAAAAATCTGTAGTTCATAAGAACCCAGTGTCTGCATTAGCTATACATGCATTAGACAATAGACATAATTTTAAATCTGATGACACGAAAATAATTTACTCCGAAAGTAACACGTTTAAAAGAAAATTTTATGAATCAATCTTTATAAGAAAGAACTTAACTGAAACTGTGAATTTTAAGGTAGACACGGAAAATAATAGTAAATATTACTCGGGAATTTTAAATAAAATTAAAAATCATTTAGATAATTGAAATATATTTGGGGGGATTTGGTATGTTGAGTTGGCAATAAGTTCAGTTGTCAAATAGAATTTGAATCTAACAAACGGTCAGAGATTTATGAGTCTTTAACCTTGAAGCTTTATACACAAAAAATTGTTAAACAAAAGAATAATAAATTGAAAGTTTTTGCCGAGAGTAGCAGAATTTTTATATATTGAAGGAGACAATAAAAGAGTGTGTCTTCTGCTGGAATTCATAAATTAATTCCTGTGAATAATTTGTAATAGACTGATGAAGAGGGCAAAGCCTTCGAAACTATAGTCTCGTTATAAATAAATAAAATTTATAATTCCAGCAGAAGACACACTCTTTTATTGTCTCCTTCAAAAGAATAATGTTACATACTCTAATAATTTCGATGTGAGGGAATTTTTTCCCATCTTTAGATTGTTCCAAGGTATGTCATTTTGTTGTTATTTTTAAGTTGTTGTTGTGTGGAGAAATTGTCATTGTATAAAAATTATGTAATGATTGAAATGTTTTAGGCTGATGATGACATACTTGAAAATGTCGAAACGTTCCTGGTAACAATAAAATAAAATAAAGAAAAATAATTGATAAAAATGTGTTTTTTTTTGTCATAAAATAATAAAACCAACACCTATTTAAATGAGAATTTGTATCCTCAAGAAGTTTGGTTATATATATATTTATTTTATCTTTAGGATATTTAATTTAGGATATTGTTTTTCTTTAAGTGAAGTTTGTTTTTAAATTTTTTGACCTTACGAAATTCTTTTTGGAATCATCTTATTTGCTTAAGAAAATATTAAATAAAACATAAAACATATTTGATAAAACCGTCCAAAATGGAAGTTCGTCCCTTGTTAGAGATCATTTTTTTTGCTTTGTAAGTTTTATGAATTATGACTATCTGAAAGGCAAAGAAAAAAAACTAATGTGCAATTCCACATGACTTTACCATACACCTGTCCCCTTTCTTAATTTAATATTTAATAAAAAATTTATAATTATTGACGAAAGTACACCCCTCCCCCTCTTAATTTTTAGCCCATTAGCAAGTAATAATACTTCCTTTTAATTATGAGACTATTATATTAGAAATATCAGTTTTCTTCGATTTTTGTTTGAAAATATTTTTACTGAGTGTCTGTCTCTCTCAAGTGTGTCTGTCTGTGTGGATTCTGATACCTATGACAATTTAAAAGCAGAAGCTCGTAAATAGTTTGTTCTGGAATTTAAATATTTGTATTTTTCAAAACAATGATCTTATTAGTCTTTAAGCATTTGACAAATAAACAATTTTAGAAAAATGAATTGTTATATAGGAGGTGTTGAATTGTTGTTGCTAATAAACTAAAATTTGGTACACAAATTTCTATTAACAAGTTGCATATTTTTCTCAAGTAATTACATACTACAAGCTGACAAAAATTAATTTTTAAGAAAAAAATAAAAACGGCTTTAAAAGATTAAATGAAACAAATAAAATACACTAAAAGGTATAAAATAATTATTATCTTATTTAGTTACAACTAAACGACGAAATATTAACATGAAATTACTTTTTCAAGTCGGTGCCAAACATATACCTATTATGAATCGCACTCGACGGATCTTATTTAGTACGTTTGGAGGGTATGCTCTCTTATAGGTATAGTTTGTTTGGTATTATACTTCAAAAAGTAATTTCATGTTAATATTTCGTCGTTTAGTTGTAACTAAATAAGATAATAATTATTTTATACCTTTTAGTGTATTTTATTTGTTGCATTTAATTTTTTGAAGTCGGTTTTATTTTTTCTTAAAAATTATTTTTATTTTTCTCTTTTTAGTGATGATATTAATAGTGATCATATCATCAGAACTTGACCAAATTAATATGGCACTATCCCTAATATACCCCCTTTCCAATAAAAAAAGAATCATCGAAATTGGTTCATAAACAAACAAGATAGGCCTGAACAAACCTAACAAAAAAGGTCTAATACCAATAAAAAGAAATGGGACCAATCCGAAGCTAGACTGAACCCAATGCAAATTTTTTTTTCAAAATTGGTTCACAATTGGCGGCGGAGATATGAGGTAACATATACACAAAAAAAATCAGTCGAATAGAGAACCTCCTCCTTTTTTGAAGACGGTTAAAAATGTAGAGCGTTATGAGTTTTGAAAAATGTTTCACTTTTACTTTCCCGAAAATTCTAAAATTATTTTCCCTAACAATAAAATTATAAATTTAATAAGGGAAAGTACTATAATGACTTATGCTTCTTTTGTTAATAAAATTTCCTCAGGAAAGATAAGCAAAAATTAATTTTCTCTACGATTTATAAGCTTATGACTAGAGACCGGATTCCTATGCAATTGCATATTTTGTTTGCCGCCACATAGTCCCAGGAGATCAATTATCTATCCGAATCATGCATCTAGGATACTGTGGTTTAAATTTTATACTGAATATTTTTGCATATTTGAGTAATATTGCATAAAATTGCATATTTGAAGAATGTTGCAGAAAATTGCATATTTGAAGAGTGTTGCAGAAAATTGCATATTTCGCTCCAAATACAGAGGTTTTAAAAATAATTTTTCTGAGAAAGAATGAAAAAAAGATTAAATATAAAACCACGGAGGACACTAATTTAAATTCGAAGAGGCCTCAACGACACGAATTGTAGTGTTGCACTACGAAGTAGGAAGTTGGATTACAATGGATGTAAACAAGCTACAAAACAACAACCCACTCATTTTTCTTATTATTCAGTTGTACTAGATACTATATTCACGAAAATAACGAAAAGTTTGTAATATTTTTCTTCATCATCATCATTGAGTATACAGTCCTAAGACTGGTTTGATGCAACAATCCGTCTCCACTCGACTCTGTCCCCCGCCAGCTGTTTAACCTCTCTAAATGTCTGGCATCCCATATCCCCAACTACTTGGTTGAAATATTCTAATCTGGGTCTTCCCTTCCCCTTTTCTTTCCCACCTCCCCTCCAAGATATCCCTAAGCAGTCCCCCATGTCTCAGTGTGTGCCCCATCATCTGACCTCTTCTCTTCTTCAGACTCTTCCACAAGGTTCTTCTTTCTCCGATTCTTCCAAGAACTTCTTCATTTGTAATTTTATCCATCCATTTGATATTCATCATTCTTCTGTAGCACCACATTTCGAAAGCCTCCAATCTCTTTCTCTCCGCTTTTCCAATTGTCCAGGTTTCACACCCGTACATGGCTATGCTCCATACATATGTCTTCAATAGCAACTTCCTGTTTGCTAAGCTGATTGAGGAGGAGCATAGTAGTTTTTGTTTTGAATTAAACCCCATTTTTGCTTGGGCAATTCTTGATTTAATTTCGTTTTTGCTCCTCCCATCCCATGTTATTTTACTTCCTAGGTAGCGGAATTCCTTAACTCCTTCTAGGTTTTCTTGGTTAATTTTGATGCATTCCTGTCTCGTTTGTTCTTTTTTTGTACATACTAGGACCTTGGTTTTATTCTTGTTTATTTTCATTTTGATTTCTTCTATTAGGATTTGGTTAATTCCATTCAAGGCGTCCTCTAATTCTTTTTTATTGCTTCCTAGAAGGGCAATGTCATCGGCAAATCTTAACATAGCGATCTTTTGACCTTGGATTTCTATACCTGTATCAATTTTGTCTTTGAATTCTTTAATCGCTTCTTCTATGTATAAATTGAAAATCATGGGTGACAGCACACATCCTTGTCTTACACCTTTTTTTATTTTGGCTTCTCTTTGTTCATCACCAATATTTATAATTGCCGTCTGGTTTTGATATAGATTGTAGATTAGTCTTCTCTCTCTGAATTTTATTCCCGCCTGTTTTAGTATTTTAAACATAATTTCCCAATTGACGTTATCGAATGCTTTTTCTAGGTCTATGAATCCGATGTAGACAGATTCTTCCCTGATAAAAGCCCTTTCTATTATTAGTCTAAGAGAGAGAATTGCTTCTCGGGTGCCTCTGTTTCTTCTAAAGCCGAACTGGTCTTCCCCCAGATTTTCTTCAACTCTTTGTTCTATTCTTCTTTGGATTATTTTGGTTAGGATTTTGGAGGCATGTGAGGTTAGGCTAATGGTCCTGAAATTTTCACATTTATCCGCGCCTGTCTTTTTGGGAAGTGTGACTATTTTGTTTTTTTCGAAATCTTTTGGGATGATTCCCAATTTATAGATTTTGCTAATTAGTTCAAAAAGTTTGTCACGTGCCTTTTTCTCCAGAGTTC
This sequence comes from Forficula auricularia, assembly GCA_024734495.1. Lineage (NCBI taxonomy): Eukaryota > Metazoa > Arthropoda > Insecta > Dermaptera > Forficulidae > Forficula > Forficula auricularia. Next base: position 10,243,287 of record JALMQS010000070.1, read on the forward strand.
TTTAGGATTTCAGCTTGTATATTGTCTATTCCGGGTGCTCTATTATTTTTTAGTTCCTTCAAAGCTGTCTCGAATTCTGACCTGAGTATGGGGTCTCCTAATTCGTTTTCGTCCACAGATTCTTCTTCTTCTATTGGGTTCATTGTTTTTTCTTCTCCATAGAGTTCTTCTAGGTGTTCCTTCCATCTATTTGCCTGTTCGTTTTCGTTTAGAATAATGTGGCCTCCTTTATCTCTTATGTTCTTGCTTTTTGGCTTGTCTTCTTGAAAATTTCTTTTTATTGCCCTATAGGCTACATCAACTTTTCCCAATACTAGATTTTCGTTGACTTCTTTACATTTTTCTTGAATCATTTTTTCTTTTGCTTTTCTACATTCTCTTATAACTTTCGATCTTAATTTTTTATATGTTTCTTTCCCTTCTTCGTCTTTTCTGTTCTTAAATTTTCTTCGTTCGTCAATCAGTTGCAGTATTTCGTCTGTTACCCATGTCTTTTTAATTTCGTTTTTCTTTGATTGAAGGACTTCGTTGGCTGTTTCGGTCAGGCTTGATTTCATGTCATTCCATTCTTGTTCGATTTCATCTTCTTTATTATTTGTGGGTGTTTTATATATATTTTTCTTACAAAGTAAAAGTGGGGAGATTTAAGTTCCTTTAAATTTGCCTCCAGAACGGGTGGGTGTGGAGTGCTCTTTTTCATCGTATAGTAAATCAATTTTAAGTGACCATAGAAATAATAACCTGAAGATAATTAAAAAAATTCTTCTAAACATAAATTATTCACAATTATAATCAAATTTTAATTATTTTTGAGATCCTATGTTAATTATTCAATTATTTTTTATTTATTTTTTAATGGCCTTCGGGAACTACATTTTGGGCATTGAGTGTTCATGTGTGTGTGTGTGTGTGTGTGGAAGTGTGTGTAAATTATTGTAGGGATCAGATTATAGTCGGACTAATATTTCCATTATTTTATTAGTTTATTATTTGTACGTCAATAAGAAAAGGTTGTTAATATAAAAAAATAAAAGCAATTAAATGAAAACGTGCCCGTTAAATAAAACTACCCCCCCCCCCCCAGTATTTTTTCGATCACATTTTTGAAATATTATTATATTTATTATGTTGATTTTATTTAAGTGCACCTATTATTTCTTTGAGTTTAAAGATTTTCTAATATATTAAATGAAATGAGAATTTTGTGCAATATTTTACGCAATAAAAGTACATATTTGACACTTGATGTCTATAGCTTACTTTATTATTTTATTTATTTCATATCGCTCCTTCAAATATATAGTCTTTTTGTCTTCTATTTTAATTTTTTAGTGCATAAAAAAAATTATTTTGCCATCTTTTGCTGTATATATTTGCATATTTCAACTTATTCTTCATATTACTTACATAAATATTGTTCGAGTTCGTGGTTGTGATGAAACTGTATTAGATGAAGGGGGAGGTATCAGTCAAGGATGAAATCACTGGGTTCAATAAAACACCTTTAATAAAACGTTTCGGCCTGAATTTATTTGGGCATCTTCAGTTAATTAGGAGTTATACACAAAATGTGGTACACATATGGGATCGAACCAAGCCTTGTCAAAAATACAAATTTTAGCTTCATGTAAATTTATAACGTGCCTGGACTCAAAAGTTTCAGAATGAAATGTTACTTGCATATTTCAGCATTTTTAACTAATATTTGTGGGATATTTTGGCACTTTTTACTGCATAAAAATCCGGTCTCTCCTTATGACCTTATGAGTAAATCATTCAACATTATTTTTATTCTAAAATTACACGATTTATATAACAGGTTTTGGCAGTTAACCCCTTAAAAGTGAAAATAAAGAAAAATTTCCAAGATGAAATGTGGTTCTTTTCCTATTTTTGATCTAAAAACATGTGATATATTCATCGAATTTTGACAAGTCGGGAAAGCATATTATGTAATTTCTCCCATTATTAAATAATAAAGATTTTTATTAATTATATAAATTTTTCATTTCTTTTATAAAAATAAAAATTAAAAAAAAAAATTTCACGACTTCATAGATGCCAGTCTTTTTTCACGAATTTTAACAAGTTATTTTTTGTGGTTAGTAGGAGATGGGTTTTAGTAAATTAATTTTTTAGATGGGAGCGAACCTTAAGCTAATAAGATTAAGATATTGGTGTCAATCGACTCAATAATACGACTTCATTAAAGGATCTTTTTTAACTAACAAAATATGTTAGGTTTCATTTAAATAATGATTTCTTTGATCAAGTAGCTTTGGGCATCAATTGAGACGTTAGTAATGGGGAAAGGAAAACTTTTACTCTATAGCATATTTTAATTAATTTTCAATTTATACTATGAATAGCCTAAATCAAAATAATTGTGGTTCTCGATAAGGGACGAATTCCTGTTACATAATTTTTAATATATACCTATTAAATTATTATAATTTACATAATCGATAGATACTAATTAGTACATTGATAGGCATCAACTTTTTTAGTTTTAAGTATTATTAGAACCATTAACAAAAATTTTTTAAGAAATATAAAAGTGTATAAAATATAATACCTACTCTTAAATTAATTAAATAAAACTGGATCACGCTACTTTCTTAATTTTTATTCAAAGCTTCTAAATATAGAGATTTTGGTTCTGCGGTAATACTCACGCACCACACATGGAGAGTGAGTGAAAGAGAGAGAGAGTGAGATTTTCTAAAAAAAAATACAAAAAAAAAAAGTTTTTTAAACTCAAAAGATGAAAATCTTGTATCACTAAAAAGTTCCATGACTTACAGGGATTTTGTATAATAACCGCTAATATAGACGATATTCATCTTAAAACCTTTAGAATAAAAATCTCTTCAACAATAGAATTTTCCCAACTTTAATTTTTTTTTTCATTATATTTGTGAACTAATATGGATTGAATTCCTGACCCAACGTCCCCTATTTACGATAATGAAAGAGAGACATAGACAATCAAACACTCTCTGGTATCGAATAGGCTAATTTTCGTAATGAGAGCTGTCTATTTGAAAGTTCTCTTCTAATTGAAAACCTTATAAGTAATTACTAACTGGAAACTATCTAGTTTAATAATAGAGATGCTAAAAGGCAGTGCCCATCAAAACACTGCTGTAAAAAAAGGCCAAATTTGATTAATTAAATTTGCCTGAAACAATTAGGGAGATCTAATGTACTTGGAAGATAACATTAGCAATAGTAATTATTGAGTGAAAAAAACCGCTTGCTTTTTATTTTAAAAATGTCGATCTAGTTCAGGCCTGGCCAACTTAAATCGCAACACGAGTCGCATTGACAACCTAAAAATTTCAAAGGGCCGCCCAAATAAGAATAATTTTAACTTTTTTAAATATTTTTTTCGAGATCAAGCTTTACAACAGATTTAGTGATTTTTATTGTAAATGAATGCAAAAGTATTCACAGAAAGTGTTCAATCGGTGTAAATGTGAAAAATAGAATACTACAACAAGATACGAAAAGAAAACATGCATTGAATGACCCAATAACAAAATTTATGTATAATAGTTGTATGGTAATAACCATAATTAAAAATAGTTTTAACTATCAAAATGATTATTTTTTTTTTATTTTTATAATTTTAGTGATATTCAAAAACATAAGATTTTAATACTTAATGCCTAATGATACAACCCCCAATCCAGAGCGTTCGATTTGAATGCATAACCTAGAACAGACAGGCGAAGCTCTTTCTTTCTGATATCCCCCCTCCTTCCCCTCTTTTGTTCAAAGATACAATTGGGCTTAGATTAGTCAAAGTTTGCTGTTAGTTTATATTGCTCCGTTCTGAATTCCTCCCAAAGTGGTAAAAATGTTCTTGGAGTCTCAGGTATCTAAAGCCCGCTGCACACGAGGATTTTTCCTCTAACTGTTTTTGGGATGAGCTCTCTCTTTGCAATTTGGAGGCCTATTGGGATCGAAATGACGTCACTGCTGGCTATCTTTCTGTCTAGCTTGCCAACCTTTTGGCTTACACGGGCCACAATTGAAGAAAAAAATTGTCTCGGACTGCGGATAAAATATTATATTCCATTGATATTTGTTATTCAAAAAAGATTGTTAATAATGTAGAAATAAGAACTTATTTCTTTAGCTCATAGTGAAAAGGAACATGTTCGCTCATAAAATTACTAAAAACTTCAATTCATCTCAAATCAATTGGCTTTCGTTCATAAATTCTCAATACTCATATATTTGAATATTAAATCAAGAAAACTAAAATATTTAAAAATCATTTTCTAAAACATTAAATCAAATTCTTTTTTATAAAAATTATTTTTATAAAAAAAATAAAACCGACTTCAAAAAAAATTAAATTCAACAAATATAAAATATAATAATAAGAACTCAAAAATAAAATAAAATGTACTAAATGGGGGGTCGGGTTAGGCCAGGTGGTAGCGCGACATCCTGCTAGACAAGTGGACCCGAGTTCGAATCCGACTCGAGGCATCCGGCTAAAATCTGACCCCGGGGGTAGAGACAAATTTGAAAAATAAATATATAGTATCGTAAATTGGCTTATGGCTAGAAAGGCCGAAAAGTCAAAAAAAATGCACTAAAAGGTATAAAATAATTATCTATTTAGTTACAACTAAACGACGAAATTTTTACATGAAATCACTTTTTGAAGTCGGTGCTAAAGAAACTTTATAAGCGAGCTTACGCGATGTTGTCTTCATTACCCGCCAAACGTACTAGGTTTATGTTCCGTCGACTGCGATTTATAAAATTATATGTTTAACACCGACTTCAAAAAGTGATTTCATGTAAAAATTTCGTCGTTTAGTTGTAACTAAATTAGATAATTATTTTATATCTTTTAGTGAATTTTATTTTATTTTTGAATCCTTATTATTTTACATTTGTTGAATTTAATTTTTTTGAAATCGCTTTTATTTTTTTCTAAAAATTATTTTTATTTTTCTCTTTTTAGTGATGTTGACAATAGTGAGACTTAAGATAATACCTTGAATGCGTCTCGTAAGAGAAAGATTCGTGCGAATGAATGACAAAATGATATTAAACCAATTATTTTACATGAATTAATATATACATTGTATTTTAGCCTTGACTCCGGAGATTACTTCTCCACCATCGAGTTGATCATCTTTTTAGTCCTTGTTTTTAATAAGAGGAAAAAACTAATTAAATAAAAAAACCTCTTTTCCGATTATTCATTCAATCCCCAATCTCATTTGATAATAAAATTCATTTGATAAATAGAGGAATTCTCTCGAAAAGATAGCGGGTTTTATTTAAGATTGTTTTCTTTTATAAAAAGTTTTATTTATTATAATTTTGATTATTTGCAGATACGAATTGGAGATTTCCGTTATTTTGTCATTGATCATTTCACCAGAAATTGACCAAATTAATATGGGACCATCCCTAATGTATCCTCTTTCGATTAAAAAAAGAATAATCGAAATCGGTCCATAAACAAAGAAGTTATGCGTGAACATACATAACAAAAAAGGTCCAATACCAATGAAATTTATACCGGAACTATACTGAACCCAATGCAAAAAAATCATTGAAATCGGTCCAAATAGTAAAGAGAAATCTACGAACAAACATCATTAGAACTTGACCAAATTAATATGGGAACACCCCTAAGGTACCCCCGTTTCAATAAAAGAATTGAAATTCATTGAAATCGGTCCATAAACAAAGAAGTTGTGCGTGATACATACATAACAAAAAGGTCCAATACCAATGAAAAAAAACGTTGAAGTCGGTTAAAAACCTGTATCACATTGAATGAAAAATGAGGTCATAAAAACAAAAACATGATGTGGAAACGAAGTGAATTAGAAGTTGCAGACAAGGAAGACGCGAGCACAGGACTTGGTTATAGAAAAATAAACGAATTATAATATGAAATGTTTTAATTCTTTTACTTTGATATCGGAATGCTTAGAGTGTTTACAAATCACGAAATTATTTATTTTCCCATTTTTCAAGGCAAATTTACGAAGACCCTAACGAAGTTAACTGAATAGAAAAAAAAACTAAATTATATTTCCGAAATATGCATATATGTTTTATTACTATTATATTATTTCTTATATTATTTTAATTGATTTTTCTTCAAGGGTTCAAGTTGGTGTGGGAATTTTGATAGATAGATTGGCACGCTCTTTGACACCCGTTCAAAAAGAGATCAATAGTCGGGCGGCTATAAAGTTAAAGAGCAGATGATAGACGACAAAACAGAATAAAAATATTCTCAAAAAAAAAAAGAAAAACACTATGTTCGAATAAAAGGCGAATATAAAAAGGAATAAATCCATGCCATCTTCTGAACTCATATATTATTATATGTTTAAATTGCGATAAGTTTGGATTGTTAAAAACAAGTTTCACATTCACAAGCCTATACATTCAAAAAACAACAGCACTTTTTTGGAATTTTTTTTATGTATGGCCTCGTATACTAGTCCATTTAGCCAGATCTTAATAATTTTACTGGTACGATATATATATATATATATATATATATATATATATCTGATATATACATATATGAAAAAATACAAATCTTTTATAAGCAAACAATCCAAAACAGATTTATTCAAAATCCAAACGTTTCGGGAGAATTTCTCCCTTTTTCAATAACGAATTTTTTCAAAAAAAGGAAAAAAAATACTTTCTCTAGAATTTAGAAAGCAACATAAATATCAGTGGCGTGCGGTGCATGAAGGCTGTGGATGCGGCGCATCCCTAAAATTTCCAACATTTAGAGTATTTTCATAAATATATAAAGTCGACTTCACAATTTGATGAGGATCTTTAAATTTTTAAATTATTATCCGTTTTCTTCTATTATATGGTAAAGCGTTTATGCTGTCCGTCGCGTGCCACTCATTTAAAACCCACAAATAGTTTATATCATATTTAGTTTTTAAGGAATTTGGTGTTGGTACTTGGTGAAACATTTTTTAAAATTATTGGATAAAAATACTTGGTAGGTTTCACCTTAATGTGAAACCTACCAAGTATTTTTATCCAATAATTTTATATCATATTTATTTAAATTAGAAAATTTAAATTATTATTTTAAAAGCCGCGAATGTTTAGGGTCAAAAAAATCAAGAAGCCAGCAAGATTCCCACCGAAGGCGGGCTTCGCAGCTGATTTCAAATATTTCTATAAGAAAACATTTTTTGTTTTGAAAAGTATATTGGTTCTCGAAATGAAATAAAATTGTTGCATAGTTTCAAGGGGTAATTAAAATAAATGATTTTTCCGAAAGAATGCAGATATAAGGTTTGAAGTCCCTACTTCCAGTTAAAGCATGTCAAAGACAAGTTTCGACGAGTTTTAGTCGAAAAGAAATTGGTCTCGCTGAGGGACTATTAAAATAGTAATAATACAAATAGCGAATAAATATAGATGATTCGGGAATCTTTGGACTAATCTATTTCTAAGAACTCTCAATCGCTTATAGCAATAGAATTAGGAGAAATTTAAGATTTTCTTATAGGACAGGCTGATTCATTATGGAAGATGGTCAATTTCGATCTCAGGGACTGTGGAGTTTAAGATTTAATTTCTGACTTCTACCCTCACTCACACAAGCCAGTAACCGTTTGGGGCGAAGGTCCCAAATTATATATTTTTAAAAAATCTAATGTTAAATTTGAAAAATAACAAAAATGATGCTGTATTCGAAAAAATTTGCCAAAAAAAGGGAAGATTAAAATAAAATTTTAAAAAATGAAGGATACTTTTTTGGACAGCATCCCCTGGTTGAAAAGTCAACAACCGCCACTGATATAATATATATGTGTGTGTGTGTGTGTTTTGACGTAAACATGTAGTGAATCAGATTATAATAAACAGAAAAATTTTGGCACTCTGCGGAACTTGAACCTTTCAAAAGTTGAAAATGCTACACTCTTGAAAGCCCTGCTCCTCAAAAGAAAACTTTAAATATCGATCTCGAATTTTTAACGAAAACAAAATTCCATTATTACTCTATATCAGCGGTTCTCAAACTTTTTTGGTGACGGAACCCTTTTTGGAAAGCGAAATACTTGACGGAACCCTACAATAAAACAATAATTATTAAAAGTAGTTAACAAATTAAAGGTACAAAATCACACAACTTTATTGCTCCATCTGGTGTCCCCCAAGGCAGTCATCTTGGTCCGTTACTATTTTTATTATTTATTAACGATTTAGCAAACATATCGGAATTTTGTAATGTATTATTATTCGCGGATGATATAAAGCTATTTTTGGAGATTTCTACTGAACAAGATTGCCTAAGAATGCAATCTGACTTGAATAAAATAATAAATTGGTGTGATGCGAACCTGCTTTTCCTAAACTTTGATAAATGTTTTACTATTAGTTTTTCTAAAGAACCAAACCACTTTAAATTCAATTATATACTCGAAAATGGCACTACCTGTACTAGAGTTAACTCTATTAAAGATCTTGGAGTTATTTTCGACTCCAAACTCACCTTTAAAGAACACATCACGTATGTGGTGGGTAGAGCTAATCAGAGTTGGGGTTTTATTTCTCGTAGCACTAAGTCATTCAAAAGTCCTGATGTGATTAAATATTTATATTCAACTCTAACTAAATCCATACTTATGTATGCATCTGCTATTTGGAGACCGAATTTGAGGGGTGACATTGATAGGATTGAGAGAGTTCAGCACAAAGTTCTAAGAAAATTAGCATCACTTACTGATAATCCAATGTCAAGATTTAATCATAACTACACTCTTGCTGCTGAGTCCTTCTGCCTAGCTTCTGTAAATTCCTGTATGATAGCCTCTGATTGCATATTTATATATAAAATTATGTCAGGTCAGGTAAAATGTACAGAGCTCTCTGCTCTATTTCCCCTACATAGCCCCAATTATGCATTAAGAAGAACAATGCCATTCTATCCAGAGATGCCTACTGGTAGACATCCTGAAAGAAATCCAGTCTTCAGACTCTGTCATTGTTACAATGAGCTGGCACCAAAATTGGTTAACCCTCAGGAATTTTCCTTGGAAATCAATAAGGTAGCGGCTTTGTTCAAGAAGCTCACGCTTGTTTATGAATAATGAATGAAATGTTAATATATAATTATGTAATGTATTGATGTATGTAATTAATATTATTGATGTATGTAATGAGTATTGTTATTTCTTATAATTTTTGTAAATTGAGGCTTTTTAGCCGTTGAAATAAATAAATAAATAAATAAATAAAAGTGTATTCTTTATTAATAAGCATAATAAAAGTATAATGTAACAGTTACTTATTACTTACACAACAAGTATAATAATAGAAGATATTGAAAAAGAAAAAAAATCCAACTAATGGGAGATATGAAACTGTTTTTTATTTTTCATCAATTGGTTGATATCAGGTTTGATACAAGACAGTTGAAGTCTCATATCAGGTTCGGCGTCCAGTCTATTACGGTATTTCGTTTTCGTGGCTGCATAGGTTGAGAATCCTGTTTCGCACAAATATGTTGTTGGGAACGGGAGAAGAATATTCAGAGCCATTTTGGCAAGCATTGGATATTCATCACGGATTCTGCACCAAAAATCGTTGAGAGGCGTCGTTTTAAACAGTGTCTCCATACTTGTGTCTGATGACATTTCTAAAAGAGATTCATATATGTCCTTTGACATACTTTCGGGCTTTTGCAAGTTAGGTAAAAAAGGATTATGAATCCATGAATTCAGTTTCATTTTTGTATTCTGTTCTTCGGGAAAATAATTCTCAAATGATGCGCGAATCGAAGTGAGATATTGTACCAATTCTTCAAATACATCATCTTGTAACATTTCTGAGTCGTTATCGCTAACAAACTCACTGAGTGACTTAAAGCTTTCTATTTCTCTCTTACCAACGCAAATAATCCAAAAATCTAATTTTCTTTTGAAGGCGGTTATTTTGTTACAGGCCTGGAACACTGTTGTCTGTTTACCTTGCAATGATAAATTTAATTCGTTCAGTTTTTGAAAGATATCTGCCATAAAAGACAGTCGGAACAACCAAGTTTTATCATACAAACGGTCTTTCAAATTAAAAGAAGTATCTGAAAGAAACATTTGTAACTCGGCTCTAAGTTCAAGTAACATTGTTAAAGTTTTACCCCGAGACAGCCACCGTACTTCTCTCTGAATGAACAAAGTGTACTGTGGTAGGTGGCGACAGAGTCTAAGTTCGGCTGCGCCTCGTGAATCGTGATACGCCGCGTCAAAACGGTCGACCAGAGAGAGGTGTTTTGAATTTTTTGCTAAATTCTTGCGGAACCCCTACAGGGGTATCACTGAACCCTAAGGTTCCGCGGAACACACTTTGAGTATGGGTGCTCTATATTATAAAGAAAAGTCGGCAAAGTCGACGAAAAGTTGGCTGATAAATAAAAAAGTCACACATAAAAACTTGTCCTTATTTTCCTATTATAAATTTTCAAATTATAAAGAAATTTAGTTTTTATTGTAATGAAAATTGAGCTAATTTGATATTAGAGCCTGTAACATTACACGGCAAACAAGAATTATTGAACTTTTCATTGGTTCGGTTCAAGATCTCGGTTCGATTAGATAAAAAATCTATCCATTCCCAAACAAGTCCTATATGGTGGTTTTTTAGAAGTGTTTCCTGTGTGACATCACGGGCTTTATTTTGATACTTTTAACGAAATTATTAATATATGTACGAAATTTCATCTTATTAGATGCAGTTAGTCAATATAATAAGTAAATATTTTTAAATTTTTCTGAATTTTTTGAATCCAAAGTTTTGAAGTTCTACTCCATATTTAATGAGATCTATCTTTTAGAATTACAAATATTTTGACATCAGAACATACTTTCTAGGACCTATCGTACAAAACTCGATATAAATTATTTTTTTAAATATAATTATTTGTAATAAATTACTTATTAGTAGATGGTTTTAAATAAATTGATTACCTAATATAATAAACGAGCCCTCGCATTTGGGACTATCGGGGGGGTCTCTAAATTTAAAGAAGATAATACACCAATACCTCGCTTTACGTCGTTTCGTTTTGCGTTTTTTCGAAGTTGCGTCGCTGCTTAATTAGTACTAATTTTCACTGTGCGTCGTTAGATTTTCGAGGTTGCGTTGTTTTGGGTTCGAGTCTTTAATTTTTTTTTGAAATTTTCTTTTTTTTCTAAAAGATGGCACCACTTTTGTTTCTAATTGCGCCATGCCATCAAAACTCGGGGATTCCCTTTCTAACTGAAAATCAACGCAATTTTAATACAGTTTTATTTTCACTTTGTTTTGCTAATTTTAGAGTTCAGTTTAAATTATATAGTGTGTTGTGCTTTTTGTAACGTTTCAATTAGTGTGTTGTGCTTTTTTAAAAGAGAATAATACATTTTTATAAATTTTTGCTACAAGGAAATTTATTTTACGTTGAAAAAAAAAGCTGTTCAGCAAACATTGGACCAATTTTTTGTGAAAGAAAGCCGACTTACGACAACAGCCACTATGGACTCATCAGACAGTGATTAATTTTAATTTTGTTTTTCATAAATTAATTGAATAGTTTATTTTGTTTTAATTGAATACGTTTTTTTTTTGTTTTTTGTATGTATGTAATAAAATTTTATATTATTTTTGTTTTTTAAATGTTTACTTTGTTCAATTTTCTTTTTAAAAAGTAGTATTTTCGTAACCCTGGAACCTATCTTCGATCTTTACATGGTTTGCTATAGAAAATCTTAATTCACTTTGCGTCGTGTTTTTTTGGAACGTAACCCCGACGCAAAGTAAGGTATTGGTGTAATTAAACAAAAGAGTAAATTTTCAAAATAGATTAATACTGTTACAGAGAGAGATTTAATTACATATTTTTTAATTAGATACATTTCACTAGATTCTACCTTCTTGTAAAAATAAACTTAATATGTGACTATTAAAATAATTTTTATTTTTAATTAAAATTAGGAATTGAATTACATCCCATATTTCATCATTTTCACTTTATTTAAGGCAAAATTTCGAAAAATCCTTTTATATATATACCTACTGCCGTGCTAAGCACAAAGGAAGTAACTGACTTTTTTTAACAAAAATGAGTTTTGAGTTGTAAGCACTAAATTATAAAATTTTTAACATTTTTACTTTATAATTAAACAAAATAAGTAATTACTTAAAAATAACTCTATGAAAATAGACGTATCTTAAGTAAATAATTGTATTTGAAAATCTAAATTTCTCGAAATAATGTTTGTGACAGTTACCCCCATGGCAGTAAAGTGGACGTTCGAATAATAAGAATAATAGTTAGTCAAAATTCAACTTTCTAGCTCAAGAGGTTTAGGTTGTGCGTAACAGTGGATGAGTGAGTTTCAATGTTAAATGTAAAAATTGAAATGAAAAAATACCTGTTTTTGTGCTAATCCTTTTTACACGATAACACAGTATCAATATTTATATGTAAATAATTTCTGCATTTTGAGCAATAAGTTCTGAAGTTAAAAATTCAAAATTCTATTCAGTTCTCGGAATTGGAGTACAAACATTTTCTCATAAAAACCAACTTTCTTGTACATTTGTTCTTAAGTTATAATGAACAATGGAATCTAGAGAGACATACAGTTCGTGGGATTCTTGCAAAAAGTTACTAAGTACACCTTTGGTGGATCTTCATCTAATAGTATGTAGTTATGAGTTCCGATCATATTTATCGATATAAAAATACTTTAAGGGAATCAAAACACAAACCCTATTAAACGTAAAAAAGAATTTCACAAGTGCACAATGTTCTCATTCTACAAGCGAATATATATATATAAAGTATTTTACTCACTTGTGTGAGGTATGAAACATATTTATAATTACAAAAAACAATTGCTAAACAATTAAATTGCTAATTAAGTATTTTTAAAACTAATCGTAAGTTTGAAATTAGGTTATCTCAAATATAAGGAAATGTTAGTTAAGGACGTTCCCTAATAAATCAATTTTCTTACAACCCTTTTAAAACTTTGAATACACATATTTATAAGTATCCTTTATACGTGGAATTTTTTTTCAATAGTCCTTGCGGCGAAGTGTTTTTTTTTTATTCTTTGTTTTTTAGCGTCGGTAAGAATGCAATGTTCCCAGATCCAAGAAACGACGCAGTCAAGATATTTTTGCCTTTCTGCCTATGTGATTGTAGGGGAAAGAGCGAACATCTGAGCTATATTAGGGAACGTCCTTAATGACTTTTCACAATAAGCCCACGAGATACGCATATAGAAAAAATAGAGGGTGAAAATTATTTTTCTCCACGTTTCAGACATTTATCAACTTAAGGTCATTAATCAGGTTGTCCTCTGTGGTCTCTAACCTATAAATTATATATAGGTTATATGTATTAATGTATATGACATATTTATTTGCATCATGCAGAGGACAACCTCATTGATTTCTCTTGAATGAATTAACAACTCTTCTACTCTCGGCAAACTAAATCTTTGCAATTAAATTATAACAAGCAAAAAAAATACGTACCTAATATCTTATTATATTAAACGAGCAAAAATTGTGTATATATATATATATATGTGTATGTTTTTTCACATGTAAAGGAGGATTTAGCAATATTCATTGACCGATCAAATTATTGGTACCATTTCTAGAGAAATTGAAAAAAGCGATATCACTATTAAGCGACATTTGTATGTGAATGAGGAATTCCTTTTGGAATGGAATGATGAATGAAAGAGACACGGCAATCCAATTCCTTCTTTCTCTCTAACACATTCCTACAACGAGTTCATTACTTTTTTCGAGATCATGATTTATGCCATTATAAATAACCAATTTCATTTTATTTCTTTCACTATATGACGGCTATTGACAGAGCTATGTGAAAAATCGTTTTCGGTCCTACGCTGACAATTTGAATAAAATATAAAATTGAACATTTCGATTTTTATTTATGAAATGGCTTGAATCGAAAGAATGTTCTCATTATAATTTTGTTAAGGAGTAATGACCAGGGTTTTTTGAAATTTTGGCAGTGTGGGGAGGCTAGAACAAATTTTTTGGCTTTTCGCATTTAAAAATGACTGAAACATGAATAAAAATTGTTTTCAATAATTATTTTTTCAGTCTTTATATCTGTCTGGTTACCGATATACATGATAACTAAAAAAAATATACATAGTAAAAAGTTCGTCCTAGCGCAAAAATGTTTTTATTTCTAATATAGAGAATTACTTATATTTTAAACTCACTGACTTCAGAACTCCAGGCTCAAAAATGTAGGAAATAGCTATAAATTTAGAGATTTTCAGGCATTGTTATGATAAAGGCATTAAAAACAATCCAGTGTATTTGAATATATTAATAAATTTATTTACAACACAAACATAGTTTATTACAAATAATATTTATAATTTTAAATTAATCAAAAAATTGAATTTATCTCAAGTTAATTAAATCTACAAAAAAGTTCATTCTGGTGCTCACTTGTTTGTATTTCTAAAAGATCTTTACAAATATACCTACCCCACACTCCATGGTAAAAAAAATATTTTTTATTTTAGATTCCACAAAATTCGACCCCCTTCCCACATCCAATTAGAATTTTAAAACAATTTTTGATTCCGGGAAATGCATATATTTAGCTTATGAGCTTCACTGCTCTGTCAGAGACTAATACAACAATATGGTTTCGTTTTACTTTCGTACGGAATCCTAAAAAAAGGTCACAGAAAAATGTTTAATTTAATAATGAATTTTTTTCCAGAGTAAATAAAAAATTCTGTAGCGGTCGTAGCTGGTTTGGGCATGGAGCTCACGTAATCTAGTTAACTTTAATCCAGATAAAACTCCCTGTTTTCTAATATCGAGACACATTTTCTTTAAATCGAACACCTTGAAAATGTAGGGATGGTAAGTTGTCAATCGTGTCTCACTAACGTCCTTTAATGAAATGAGAATATCTTCATTGTAGAAAAAGTTTGGAAACTTCGATTTCCATTGGCGAAATTCACGATAGGTGTGACATCCCTTCCAGTTATTTAGAATGAAATAATTACATGTCTTTTATAATAGCAAATTCACTCTTCCTAACATCTAGTCGCAGAAAATTATCGAGAAATAATTTCTATTCTCCCATAAGAAGAAAATATTTATTTCCCCGTTAACTAGCGCCTCTGATTTTCTTCAATTTTGTTCCATTGCCACTCCTATTTCTCTTCAGTGTACCTACCAAAATAAAATAAAAAAATCCATAGAAATATGACAAAAATTTTAATTATAATAATCCATCAGACATTATTTTTTTCCAAGTGTGTAGAATCTGTAGAATATTTTTGGGAACTGAATATAAAATTTTATATTTTAGACGGTCTCTTATTTAAGAACCTATCCTTCTTAAAGTTTCTTGATTTTTAAGTCCTTATGAATTCGGGTGCTTTCATTTATGTAAGGCTTTTTGATCTGTATTTACGTAAATAAATATTAAGTTTCAAGGCTTGGTCAAGGTTGTGGTATACGGAGTATCATTCTCTCTCAATATTCTATTATTGAAGTTCGGTCATTTCTTTATTAAAAAAAGCTGTATAGAATTCCAAAAATAAATTCTATAGTGTATATTTTTATATTTTCATGTCTTTTATGTTTGGTGTCAGCAGCTTTCTTTCGTTACAAGCAACACTAGAACCATTAATATTTAATTAATCGTCCAATTTAAATATAAAATCAAAATTTTTGTTTAATAATGATTTTTTCTCAACCTTGTTTTACTCATGTGAATCTCGGATTTCGGTATTGCTTATGTTAATTTGCATTCGTATTATGCTGATTCAGATTTTCCACCCAATGGCTTACTCTACGAATCAATCAGAAAATCGATCGGGTACTGTCATACGATATGATAAGGAATTAACAATGGATAAATAAAATATTGTCAATAAAAGAAGACATTCAAAGGGCTTTCACGAATAGATAAATATACATATATATACAGGGTGATTCATAACGATTGTAACAATTTTGGGGAAATTAGTAGGGAGGTCAATTTAAGGGAAAAAAATGTCGTTTTTTGATGAATAGATGAAAAGCAGTCCAAGGATAGGAAAGATGATTCCAAATAAAAGAAGATTTATTGTAAACTTTTCCCTTACACTTTTGAACCTTATGATTTTTTATATTTAATAGCTTTTAAGGAGTTAAGTGTTGGTTCTAGGTGAAACATTTTAATATATTAATAAAACTTTTAGCAAAGATGCGAGGTAGGTTTCACAAAATAAGAAATAAAACAAAATTGAGTTAGGAATTCGATATATTTCGGGGTTTTCTCTTACTCCTGATGATGGGCTCACCCCGAAATATATCGAATTCAAAACTCAATTTTGTTTTATTTTATTTTTTGTGAAACCTACCTAGCATCTTGCTCAAGTTTTATTATAATATTTTATATATTTATTTATTTATTTATAAATGCGATCGAATGCAAGAAGGGACATCAAGAAGATACAGTTCTGGAAAGATTTTTGCATTAGTGAAGGGAATGAAACATTAATCAAACAAAATTGTAGAGACTTTGGTGTCTGTACACCCGGGTCTTGAAGGCTTGGAGATTTTAAGGTAGTTTTTTTTGGAAATTTAGATAGATTATTATTTTAATACTTCTGCATCGATTGGTGGCAAAACGAAATTTATGAACACTATAGTTCCGAGATATTAAATTTCAAAAATAGTGTTTTTCAGACTCTTATACATGGCACTATACTGGATATCGGAAAGTTTACATACATATTTAATTATAATTAAGAAACCCTTCTTACCATTTTTATAAAAACTAAACCAACATTAAACAATAACCAATACATATTTTAAGACAGTTTTGATTCATAGTTACAACACAGTTTCTGAGATAATAATGAATAAATAAGGAAAATTTATTAAAAAATTTACACTAAAACAATTTGGCAACAGCGCATTTATTTAACCAGTGAAAGATGTATAAAGTGCGCATGCGCTAGATTTTTTCAAAATTATAATTTTCATAAGGTGTAACTTAGGCGTTGATTACATTTGTTAAAAAATAACAAAACGATTTTTATAGAAATTTTTTAACTTTTAAAATGTATTTTATCTGTCATTTTAATATACAAATATTCAATCTCTTACAATGGTGCCAGATTTATCAAACGAGCACGGGATTGGATAGAATCGGTATATAAACAGCAAAAAGTTTTGGGCTTATGAATTATGAATCCCTATTGTCTGTTCTATATACTCTAGCATTAACTTTTTGCTAGTATTGTCGCGAAACAACTACCTTAAGTGTCGGGAAAGACGGAGTACGGTAATGACTTCCAATTCCTTGAAGTCATAGGGACAAACGTATTGGTGAATGAAATGGTCATGCACTTAAAATGACCTCCCCAATAATTTCTCCCGAAATTTTTTTTACTCGTTGTGAATCATATAAATATACATAAAAACCTCCTGGATCTCTTCTTCGAGAATATTTATGGGCAATATTAATAATACGTAAACAAACCGTATAACATTATCCAATCGAACTAAAAATTGAATTAATGTTCAATGATTCAAAATAAAAATGGTTTTATTGGGATTCCTCAAAAATTATATTTTCCGAAAGCCATCTAGGTAAGTAGAAACGAAGTTACCTACTATTATTAATTTAAAAAATTTAATTTAAATTTAATGGAAGAATTGATTAATTGGTAGAGAGGTATTGATTAGTCCATATATTATGGAGATGTAGTGGGTTTGGCTCAATGACCATCCTCCATTAGCACACCTCCCAAATCCAAATCACAATATCTGAATTAATATCAGGATGACGAACGATGGCAACGAGAGAGAAAGTGATTGAGAAAGTTATACGCGTGAGTGTGAATTTGAAGTTTCATTTTGCTTAAGTCTCTTCAAATGTCAATTTGAATAAGTAAACGATATGGGCTTGTGTGTGGCAGACACAGACAGCACCATCAAAGCTAGATATGCTAAGCTACCCTTTTAATCTTCGAGTCAAAACACAAAAGCATCCGATCTACCAATCAAATCAAACATAAGGAGAAATCAATGAGGTTGTCCTTTGATTGAAATAAATAAACATATACATATATAGCAGTGGCGGGAGGTGAATTTTCAACCAGGGGATGCTGTCCAAAAAATAGAACATCATTTTATTTTTAATTTTATTTTATTCTTCGCTCCTTTTTGAAAATTTATCGATACCGCATCATAGAATTTGTCCTTATTTTTTTCAAATTTAGATTAGATTTTTTATCAATTGATATTTAAATAGAGTGGATAATCTTTATTCACTTCAGCTTCTTCTGGTGATGTTTCAATTCTTTTCATAGTTGAAAACAGACTGACTCGCTCGTAGAAAGCATAATGCAAATTAAATTAATTAAATCACGCTTAAAAATAAATATTTGCTCATTGTGCATTAAATGTCTGAAACGCGGCAAAAAATATTGTCCAACTAGGATTTTTTTCTCTTTGTATGTCTGAATTCCGATACCCACGATAACTCAAGAACGGAAAGTCAAAAAGTTATTTTGTATCAATACATGGTACAACTGATTAAATTTTGCAATATCTGGTTCAAAAGGCAAAAAATATTTTTTGAATTATTCTATTGAGATTTTAAGAGGATGTTATATAAGATATATCCATAAATGAACAATTTATATTTAAGTTTATTAATCACACTAAGGCAGCTCTAGTGTACCGAGTCTTGAAACAGTTTTCACTTTTTTATTATTTAATGTGCGGGTGAGCGATTCTTTCATTAGAATCTGATCGATTAAAATAACTACAAAGAGCCTGGATAGAATGATCTCTCATTAAAGATGTATTGAAAGAATTCAAAATACAAGTTCAAACCTATTTCAGACTATTAGAGATTAATTTCTTAATTTCTATTATTCTTTCGGCCTGCCATACATCAAGAAAATCTTTAAAATTGCTTTCTGATCATAATGTTCCACTTTTGGAGTGGGTGGCAAAACAGTCCCGACTTGTCACCAATAGAAACTCTTTGGCACACAATGAAAAAGCTATTACGAATACAACCAGCTAGAAACGTAGTCGAATTAAAACACAAACTTCAAAATATTTGGGATACTTTCACTCAAGATGAGTGTCAAAACTTAATAAGTACGTTGGCCAAAAGAATTCAAGCCGTAATTAAAAATAAAGGCGACGTCACACAGTGGTAAAGGTTTTGGATTTTGTATGTTTTCCTTGTTTTTAACAATTAAAAAATAATTTTAAGTTAAATGTTACAATAAAATGTTTTAAATTGTTTAAAATGTTGTTCCAAATGATAATAAAAATAAATATTTAAATTAAATTTACCGTGAATTTGCATACTTTTATTTAAAAAGAAAAAATATTGGTGGGCCAATTGAGATGGGACGGGGCTCGTATCTTACATCCCCTCCACTAAAAATAATCGCCCAAATATGTTTTTTTTATTTTATTTTTTATCAAAACTACGCGGTAAGTAATTTGAATTTTTTTTTAATTTACTCCGAATATATTATTGTAACAAATATTATATTAGTTTTTCATCAAGATGGTGAAAGTCCTTCAATAAAAATAAAATAAAATAATAATCATTTTCCCACCCTTTCCAAATCTACCATTTGTAAAGAATTTCATTTATAATTAATTATTTCATGTTTGGTGTGGTAAATCGTCTTCAAATTTTAACAGTGTGTTTATTAAGCTTTTAATGACTTATATTCCAAGTTTCGAAGACTTCTTAAATTTTTGCATTTGTGAAAGAACTACCTTAAATTAAATTCCATTATTATCATTTCCGTCCATAATTTGTATTAATTTGAACAGTTTTTAATAGGAAAATAAGGACAAGTTTTTATGTGTGACTTTTTTATTAATCAGTCAACGTTTCGTCGACTTTCGCCGACTTCTTCAGGGCTTGAATTTTGACAAATTTGTGGCATGACTATTTGAAGCCCTGAAGAAGTCGGCAAAGTCGACGAAACGTTGGCTGATAAATAAAAAAGTAACAAATAAAAACTTGTCCTTATTCTCCTATTATAAACTTTCAAATTAAATTCCATTTTGTTTCATTTTAAATGATGTTTGCAATATGTAATAATCTAATATCTCGTAATTGTGCTTCCTCTTTAAGTTTACGCCTCTCTTTATTAAAGAAACTAATAGTTTCCGACTGTAATTCTTAAATTCGTCTCTGTAGGCTGTTCTATAGGTAAATAGAACATTGATTAGAAAATGATATATCTAATTTCTACTTCTATTAGAATGGCAGATTAAACTTCGTGACAAGAACGGAAATTATTGTCTGAAATTACATATGGAGTTATAGAGGTACAAATTCCACACAAAAATCATCGAGATTTGCTTTCGATCACCAAAACGACATTCCAGACTATTTATAAAGTTAACAATTTTTATTTTTGATATTTTTTTATTATTAAAAATTAACTTAGATAAAATTTGTATTTCAATATGATATTATACATATATATATATATATTGGCATTCGTTTGCTCTGGGAGAGTTTGGAAAATTTGGTGAACTTTTTCGAGTAACATTTTGAATTCTCACATTATCGTTTAAGTGGGTAGTGAGGTTGTCAGTGTAGCTATGTATGTAGTTATATATGAAACTGTATTAGATGAAGGAGGAGGTTTCAGCCAAAGATGGAATCACTGGGTTCAATAAAACACCTTTAATGAGACGTTTCGGCCTGAATTTTATTTGGCCATCTTCAATCAATTAGGAGTTATATACAAAATGCGGTACACATATGTGATCGAACCAAGCCTTGTCAAAACATATGTGTACCGCATTTTGTGTATCACTTTCAAAATAGATTAAACACACAGAGCTTTGAACTCTAATTTAAAATAAAGCTCGTAATTGAGTTTCATTCTCGTTTCAAACATTTCAAATAAAAATAAAATTAAAAAAAGAGTCAAGTCAATTCAATAAATAATCCTATTGAAAAATAATTTTAAGATTCAGCTTTGAGACTTTCTTACTTTAAGTCGAAACCTCTGAATTTAAGCATTCATAATCGAGTGTTTTCGATCATCTGGCTAAAAGCTATCACAAACATGTTTAGATACAAATAAGAACACATTATTTTCAAACTTAAATGCCTATAAAAATCCCAACTTCGAATTACAATTATAATAATAATAAGAATTTAAATATACCATATATAACATTGTAAAATTCGTGGTTGTGATGAAACTGTACTAGATGGAGGTATCAGCCAAAGATGGAATCACTAGGTTCAATAAAGCACCTTTAATGAGACGTTTCGGCCTGAATTTTATTTGGCCATCTTCAGTCAATTAGGAGTTTATACACAAAATGCGGTACACATATGTTTTGACAAGGCTTGGTTCGATCACATATGTGTACCGCATTTTGTATATAACTCCTAATTGACTGAAGATGGCCAAATAAAATTCAGGCCGAAACGTCTCATTAAAGGTGTTTTATTGAACCCAGTGATTCCATCTTTGGCTGATACCTCTTCCTTCATCTAGTACAGTTTCATCACAGCCACGAACTCTTACAATGTTATATATGAAATATATTTAAATTCTTGTGGTAATTATAATTGTAATTCGAAGTTGGGATTTTTATAGGCATTTAAGTTTGAAAATGAACATGTGTTCTTATCTGTATCTAAACATGTTTGTGTGCTTTTAGCCAGATGATCGAAACACTAATTATGAAATCTTAAATTCAGAGGTTTCGATTTAAAGTAAGAAAGTCTCAAGCTGAATCTTAAAATTATTTTTCAATAGGATTATTTATTGAATTGACTGACTCTTATTTTTTAATTTTATTTTTATTTGAAATGTTTGAAACGAGAATGAAACTCAATTACGAGCTTTATTTTAAATTAGAGTTCAAAGCTCTGTGTGTTTAATCTATTTTGAAGTATGTACTTAGGTAACTAAATCATGAACAAATATTCATGAAATGAAATATAGAAAAACCCATAAATAATATTTAATTCTTAAATAGTTCAACGTTTCAACCAAATAGGTACAGTGATGAGAGTAGGGTTTAATTGGCTATAATTTGGTTCATACGATAAGTATTGGATATAAATGATATTTGTTAAAATAGTAAAAAAGTGAATGGCCAAATAAAATGTCAAACTATCTATATATCATCTCAATAAAAACTAAATATTATTATTATTATTTTATTTTGTTATGATATATTTGTTAAAAATCAACAGAAATCGAAAAAAAGACACACATACATGCCATGCATATTTGATGCTGTATTTGATTATTTATTTATCAAAGGAGAAGTTTCAGTTGAAAACGCCATTATTTTACTTTTTTAGAGTCATATGGGGTAAAAGTGGAAACTCATTTGACTGTTTTTAACAGTTTTGTAACTGTCATAGAGTGGACTCTAGAGTCAATAACATGCACACAACACCAGAATTAACCATGGAAATGATGTCGATTTTGACTTAATTTGAAATATTTTTCTGGCTGGACCATTAATGGTTAATTGAGGAAATTAGTTAAAATTTTAGTTGATTAAAGATTTTATTTCTATTTTCTTTACATGATAGTTTTTGTAAAACAGTGAGTTGAATCGGAAGCTAATTTTAATAAGTCATTAATATAAATAAGAAAATGACTGAACGCCGAGAAAATCCAGTATAGCATAGAAGAAAATGGATTCTAATTTATTTATTTATTTATTTATTTTACAAAATACTTCTAATTAATTAATCAAACCATTAAACAAGCTTTAAAACTTAACATAAATATAGTTCAGAAAAGCCTTGGCCAACCATTAAAATATCTAAGAAACATTATGAAAGGTAGGTTCTTAGGTAAGTTAACCTTTAAGATGCTAAAAAAATTTTCAGGAGCCGAATTATACACACGTGGCAAAAATGAGAATCATGCGAGTATATTTTTTCGCCATTTGTCTATAAAATTTTTAAATATTAAAGAGAAATTTATTTTCTACTTTTTAATGAATTTCAAAATAAAAATTTGTCACATATATTGGAATTGCTTAATTTCATAATAAGAATAATAATTTTGAAGATAAAGTTATAGAATATCGATCAACTTCTATAGCTACCAGTAAGCAAGCTAGATAATCCTATCCAGGAAATTCCGAACACAAGCTTGGGAGCAGAAAAACTACTATGTATAAATTATGGCCTTAATTAGTTTTTCAAAAGGTGAACCATTAAGAACTTTATTCCGATATACAAAAAAAATCAAAAGATTAATCCTCAGCTTCAATGGTTGATCTCTTTTAGTAAAGTTTCTTAATTAAGCAACGAAGCATTAGTTTAATTAGATGTTTATAATGTAGAAAATCTTGCAAAAAAAGGCATTCAAAACCCTTTTACTTGCTCGTTAAAGAGAATCTCAAAAATAAAATGATACAAAGACGATTTGTAATATCTGAATAAACATTATTTGTTTGAATCATTTTAATTTAGTTAAGTCGTCATTTATGATATATTTTCTATGAAAAAAATTATCATCTCTTTGTCCAACCCGCACTTAAAAGAATTTTTAGGACTGAACAAACATTTGAAAGTCGAATAAAAACAGTTCTTGTTAAAGAAATGTTTAGCTGGTCGGTGGTTCTCGGAAAATTTGACTTCCTACTGTCCATTGGATTTTATTTTTGTTGTCAACTGGGCGAAACTCGCATTTTATTTTTTATTTATTTTGGCGTTGAATTTCAATCAAATTTGATAAATCCCAGGATAGGGGCGAAATATATTTTCTAGAAGAGCTAACTCACAAAGAAAGTCTTAATCTAATGTTTATTCATTGTTTCATCAAAACAGAAAAATAAATATTTGATTGAAGTTTACTTTTCTAGTAAAGACTCTTTTCTTAGTTGAATTGCGAATAACCACACCGGTTCAATCTTTTCTTTTTCTGTTTGTCTTAACTTTATAAACAAAAGTTCAAAACAATTATAAATGTACTATACTTATTTGTTTTATTAGAATTTAAAATTAAAATACTTGGCCTGATTGTGGGAAGAAGAAAATAATTAGATGTCGTTTATGACTTGAGACTAAAGTACATTATTCATTGTGATAGAGGACTGCATGCAGACAGGGCAGTAATGAATGCGTTCCGATATAAACTTTAAAAAAATATTGAGATTTTGAAAAACTTGAATCTTCGCCTAATCTACATCTTTTAAATATACCTTTGGAGTACAATAAAATGATCTAAACACTTTTAGTCCGAAGAGGGAGGGCCTTTGAACAAAAATTTTAACTCTACTTATTAAGACCTTTCCAGAGATACCAATAAAGCTTTTATTGACTGACAATGTAGGAATTCGATGGGACAGAATGGCAGTATGCAAATCCTTGTTGGGGAGAGGGGAAGGAGAAAACTAAAATTTGATAGAATTTTCAATATTGTATTGTCATTGGACATATAGAAGTGCAAAATTTCAATAAAAACGCCCACGTGAAAGTGGGTCAAAAAATGATAAAGATTAACATCGTTCGAGTTAAATTAAAAAATAATAATTATAAAAACCGAATGTAAAATTTAAATTTTTCGCATACCATCGAAGATGTCTTTAAGTTGCCTTGTAGAATACTAGTCTTAAAATCAATATTGAATTTTGCCATGCAGGTAGAATTAAATGATTTAGAAATAAATAAACTGCAACGGATCGTTGCTAGACTTTATCCAAATTCATTTGAACTATTAATATGTTTATTCCTTTATTATTAATCAAATATCACTTGCAATTTGCAGTTCATTTGACTTTAATTCAAAAATAATGATCGATTCTCATTTAACAGTCGAGGAATAACAATTCTACATTGGATTTTTGAAATTTCAGTTATTATTGGTAACCATTGCTGAAGACATGGAGGAATCGACTTAAAATAAAAAATAACGATCGATTCTTATCTAATACTAGAAGAATAACCTTATTGCATTCCATTTTTGATGTTTTGACTATTAATGGCAACCTCTGCTGAAAACGTGGAAGAATCAAAAAGTCTAAATTTTTTTTGGTAAACAACTCAAGCTTGAATGAATATGAAATTATATTAATTTGTCTAATGATTTTTAGTTGTTTTTGGGGCTACACAAATATAATTTGGGGTCCTAACTTATCCTTAATCTAGCCCGCATAAACAAGAGAGAAGTCAGGGAGGCGATTCAATACAACCCCTTATCAAAATATAGTATGTTTGCTTTTTAATTTGAAATTATCTTAAAATAATTTCATTTTACTTTACTATTTCTCAGACCAGCTTTGATACTGGGAAATATCTAGCCTTTTATCAAAAAAATAAAACTTAAGCAAGATGCGAGGTAGGTTTCACAAAAAGAAATAAAACAAAATTGAGTTTTGAATTCGATATATTTCGGGGGTGAGCCCATCATCTGGAGTCAAAGTAAACTGATTTCCTAATTTCAGCGTCACCACATACATTTCAAAAAATATTAAAAAATGGTTATTTTTAAAATTATTTTTCCATTGTATAATCAGTTTACTTTGACTCCTGATGATGGGCTCACCCCTGAAATATATCGAATTCAAAACTCAATTTTGTTTTATTTCTTTTGTGAAACCTACTTCGCATCTTGCTCAAGTTTTATTATTATATTAAAATGTTTCACCTAGAACAAACACCTAACTCCTTAAAAGTTATAGCATTTTATCATTTTTATGCGATAGTATGCGCAATGCACCGAGAAGATGCACCCCTATACATATTGACAGACTCATTGCATTATGTACTTATTAATGTTTTTATCAGATTATTTTTAAATTTTATTAGTGTTCATTGTTTTATAAGATAATTTTAAAAATTATTTAATTAATAAATTGTTTTAATATTAGTGCAAAATGCGGCAGATGAGTCAGCCACTACCAAAAGACCAGAGTCCCTACTGGTGTACTGTGCTCGAAGCAATCAAGCGGTGGACGTGAGGCAGATGACAATGTATGTCTCTAAAAAAAATTCCATTTAGTTAAAAGACAAAAAAAACTTCTATTAAAAGATGCTGATTGGCTGACCATTTTATTTGTTTTATTACGGCCATCCACCAGAACTTTAAATATTTTCTTTTCTTCATCTAACCTCCTACTAACAATGATATATTACATAACAATTCTCTCTCTTTATCTCAATCTAGCCAATTTAAATCTCAATGAACTTTCAAATGAATCCCTCCATTAAGCAAAAGGATTAATTAGTTTCGAAATTTAACAGTAGAACAAAATAATGTTTCCGTCTATTTATCTTTTACAATAGATATTCCACGCTGACCAAATTATCTTTTAGCTTCAATTTTAATTAGTTTCTATTGTTCTACATTATTATTTAGTCAAAGTCGGGATTTTGATAGATTTTAATAACCTGAGGCTTTTCATTATCTTTCTAATTTACAAGCCAATAAAGCAGCTTCATTTAGTTTTTAGCGAGCAAGTAACTAAGTACAGTGATACCTCGAGATATGAGTTTAATTCGTTCCGTAACCTTGCTCGTATGTCAATTTGCTCGTATCTCAAAGCAATTTCCCATTGAAACTAATTGAAATGCCATTAATCCGTTCCAGCCCCAAAAAATGCTACCCCCAATCGTTTTTGTTACGTGTTTTTGAATAAGAAATATGTATTTATAAATGACAAATATTGTATGAAAACATAATAAAAGAGAATGTAAACCTAAAATATAAACTGCAACGGATCGTTGCTAAACTTTATCCAAATTCATTTGAAATATTAATATGTTTGTTCCTTTATTATTAATCAGATATCACTTGCAATTTGTAGTTCATATTGACATTAATTCAAAAATAATTCTCATTTAAGAGTCGAGGAATAACCATTCCACATTGGATTTTTGACATTTCGGTTATTATTGTAACCATTGCTGAAGACATAGAGGAATCGACTTAAAATCAAAATAGCCATCGATTCTCATCTAATACTTGAGGAATAACAATTCTACATTAGGTTTTTGACGTTTCGATTATTATTGGTAACCATTGCTGAAGACATGGAGGAATCGACTTAAAATCAAAATAACGATCGATTCTCATCTAATACTAGAGGAATAACCTTATTGCATTCAATTTTTGATGTTTTGACCATTAATGGCAACCTCATTGAAAACGTGGAAGAATCGACTTAAAATCAAAAAGACTAAATTCTTTTATGGCAAACAACTCAAACTTGAGTTGTTTACCAAAAAAGAATTTAGTCTTTTTGATTTTAAGTCGATTCTTCCACGTTTTCAATAGAGGTTGCCATTAATGGTCAAAACATCAAAAATGGAATGCAATAAGGTTATTCCTCTAGTATTAGATAAGAATCGATCGTTATTTTTGATTTTATGTCGATTCCTCCATGTCTTCAGCAATGGTTACCAATAATAATCGAAACGTCAAAAACCTAATGTAGAATTGTTATTCCTCAAGTATTAGATGAGAATCGATGTCTATTTTTTATTTTAAGTCGATTCCTCCATGTCTTCAGCAATGGTTACCAATAAAAACCGAAATGTCAAAAATCCAATATAGAATGGTTATTCCTCAAGTATTAGATGAGAATCAATCGCTATTTTTGGTTTAAAGTCGATTTCTCTATGTCTTCAGCAATGGTTACCAATAAAAACCGAAACGCCAAAAATCCAATATAGAATGGTTATTCCTCAAGTATTAGATGAGAATCGATGGCTATTTTTGATTTTAAGTCGATTCCTCCATGTCTTCAGCAATGGTTACCAATAAAAACCGAAATGTCAAAAATCCAATATAGAATGATTATTCCTCAAGTACTAGATGAGAATCAATCGCTATTTTTGGTTTAAAGTCGATTTCTCTATGTCTTCAGCAATGGTTACTAATAAAAACCGAAACGTCAAAAATCCAATATAGAATGATTATTCCTCAAGTACTAGATGAGAATCAATCGCTATTTTTGGTTTAAAATCGATTTCTCTGTCTTCAGCAAAGGTAACGGATAAGAAAACAACGCAGTTGCTATGGTTACTCATAAAAATTCCTCCCAAATTTTTAGCATTTCACAGAGAGAAGCCTATCCATTCTTACTTAAGCAAGGCTAAATGAGCTATATTAAAACTTTCAAATGAATAAATTTTAAAGAATTTAAAAAATTAAAAAAAGTACCATCTTACTCTAGAGTAAAGTACTTTAAAATATAATTTTACTAAAAACTTTATTTAACCTTTTTTGTGGTCCCCAAGGTACTTAATTAGGATATTAAATTTCATCAAAATTGGTTAAGTCATTTTCAAGATATTTAGAAAAACTAAAAAAGTACTGAAATAAAGTACTAATGTTTGTGGGCCGATATGTACCAAAAACTAATCAGCGCTTCATTTTGTTAAACTAATGGTAGGTTTTCAATTTCATTTCAATCGGTGTAACGGTGTGGAAAAAATCGTGGGCCAAAAAAACGATAACATACATCCATACATACATCCATACATACATCCATCCGCACGCACTAAATGAAAAAATCGCACTTTTTGGCCTCTCGACGAGACCCCTTGTAATTTTTGGCAAAACCGTCACGTGCTAAAATTCAACCTAATTGAATACTACAATTTGTGACTTTAATTGAGTCCATGGGTTCCGTAGTCTTTACCTGAGGACCCTTTGAAGCCACGCTTGCCCCGAGAGCGATTACAATACTTTACCCATGCTTTGCATTGGATAAAGTAAAAACTAGTTTTATAAAGTGTACATACATATTTGTATTTTGCTCACTTAAATGCAACTTACACACAACTTAAATGCTACTGTATGCTTAATTTTAGTCACTGCTTTTCTCTTCACTGGTCTTTGCCTTTTTCGCCGTATTCAAAAAAAAAACTGTCCAAGGAGGTTTGTTTCTTCCTCCCTTTCAGAATGCTACGGAAATGAGTTAGGCAAGTGTCATTAAACAGCTCCGATGCACGACCAGTCGCAACTTTTTCGGGGTGTTTCTTTTCCACGAATTGTGAAACTCTCTCCCACATTCCCAAGATCTCTTTTATCTCACTTGTAGAGAAAACCTCCTCCACCTCTGGCTCTTCCTCGAAAACAATTTCTTGCAGAACCCCCGAATGCTGCTGCGACTGTAACTTTGTTGTAAATGTTTACCCACTGCACAAAGAACTGCCTAGTGACCCATGCCTTCGGTTTGCCCTCCACATAACTTGCAGTTTTTCTTTTAAAATCTTATGTGACTTAAAGGCTCTGGGGTTTTCCGAATGGTATACAAGCAGAGGCTTTATCTTGCAGTCGCCACTCGCATTGGCGAGTTAGTCTATCCTTCATGGGTTTTTGGCCTGGCATTATCTTCTCCTCTGCCGTCAAGTTCCTATTCGGCATCTTCTTCTAGAAAAGTCCTGTTTCGTCACAGTTGAAGACTTGCTGGGGGATGTATCGATTGGCTTCTATCAGTTCGGAAAAAGTTTTGCAGGTGGCCGTTGCTCGTATCTCAAATATCGCTCGTATTTCAAAGCAAAACTTCGCTCTCTCGACAGCTCGTATCTCAAATAACTCGTATGTCAGTGCACTCGTATCTCGAGGTACCACTGTATAAGGATTTTATCTAAAAATTATTGTTGTTTTATTTTTAGAATTAAATGGAGCGTACTATTGTACTTTCTTATATAAACGTGTTTCCAGAAACACTGTGAACTGTTGACTTATTATATACTAGCTGCGACACCCGTCAGCCTCTTACCACCTATTACCGCCAGAAAAAGCTATCCCAGATCCAATATGGCGGTTACACAGAACATTTTGAACATATGTTAACTTGTACTTGCTCTACTATGTTCATCATCCTCATCATTGAGTACACAGTTCTAAGACTAGTTTGACGCAACCACCCGTCTCCACTCGGCTCTGTCCACCGCCAGCTGTTTGACCTCTCTAAATGTCTCGCATCCCATATCCCCAATTATTTGGTCGAAATATTTTGATCTGGGCCTTCCCTTCCCCTTTTCTTTCCCACTCCCCTCCAAGATATCCCTAAGCAGTCCCCCGTGTCTCAGTGTGTGCCCCATCATCTGACCTCTTCTCTTCTTCAGACTCTTCCACAAGGTTCTTCTTTCTCCGATTCTTCCAAGAACTTCTTCATTTGTAATTCTATCCCCATCCATTTGATATTCATCATTCTTCTGTAGCACCACATTTCGAAACCTTCCAATCTTTTTCTCTCCACTTCTCCAATTGTCCAGGTTTCACACCCGTACATGGCTACTCCATACATATGTCTTCAATAGCAACTTCCTGTTTTCTAAGCTGATTGAGGAGGAGCATAGTAGTTTTTGTTTTGAATTAAACCCCATTTTTGCTTGGGCAATTTTTGATTTAATTTCGTTTTCGCTCCTCCCATCCCATGTGATTTTACTTCCTAGATAGCGGAATTTCTTAACTTCTAGGTTTTCTTGGTTAATTTTGGTGCATTTCTGTCTCGTTTGTTCTATCTTTGTACAAACTAGGACCTTGGTTTTATTCTTGTTTATTTTCATTTTGATTTCTTCTATTAGGATTTGGTTAATTCCATTCAGTGCGTCCTCTAATTTTTTTTGTTGCTCCCTAGAAGGGCAATGTCATCGGCAAATCTTAACATAGCGATCTTTTGTCCTTGGATTTCGATACCTGTATAAATTGTGTCTTTGAATTCTTTTATCGCTTCTTCTCTGTATAAGTTGAAAATCATGGGTGACAGCACATCCTTGCCTTACACCTTTTTACTTTCACATTTTTTATTTTGGCTTCTCTTTGTTCATCTCCAATATTTATTATTGTCATCTGGTTTTGGTATATACTATATGTTACTACTAACCTTAATTTTATTTATATATGTAGATATAGATTCAGCGCTGCATATCAGGGAAGGTTAGGATATGCACTCGATTAAAGAGCTCTGATGGAATGCGGGTTGCATCAGCAGGAGCTTTATATTAAAACCTTTACTTTTTGTGTGAGCTTTAATACATTTTTAAAATTTTAACTGATTTTAATCTTGTCAATTCATGATGAAATTTTCGATTTTTAATGTAGTATTTTCATGTAATCAAAAATGGGATATTTGATGTTTACAAAAAGAAAGAAATACCAACGGCCTTCATAATATATTTATGTATCAAGCAACATATACAATAAGACTTAGATGGAGTTAACAAAATAATACTTACTATAATTTAAGTTAGAAAGCTAAGACTCAAAAATGAAAGCTATTTATATGTACAAACATTTGTGCCAAATTTCGAATAATTAGCTATATAATTGGTCTTTATATAACTAACGGTTTCATTTTCCCAAAATTCTAATCCTTTATTCTTTTTTTAAATACAATTATTTTTTAAGACCAGAACATATATTATAACGAAATTTTCTCTGGAGAGAGACGGACTGGTAGAACTTTTAATTAAGAAAAGGAGGAAAAAAATTGTTTTTCTATGATTCTGCTAAGGAAGAAAAAAGTTTTAAACACTGCTGTGGAGAGAAGAAGGAAGCATTTTATTTGTTTTCTTCATTGACTCCTTGAAACCCTGAAGAAGGAGGGTAGAATCCTCCGAAACCTCGGTTTGAAGGGAAAGGAGGAAGGATTCCAATAAATAACCCCTTATTTGGTTATGTGTTAATTTTTTCTTTCCTGAATACCCCTGGGCTCCCTTCCATTACTTTCAATTATATATTATAACTTTCTTCGATATTTTGTTCTTAAGTTATGGTGTGTATCATAAACCAGCCAAAAAAAATCATATTTGAAAATAATTTTTCTTCATATTTCAGTTATTTCGAAACAATTAAAAATAATCACAAAAAGGTCTTGATGGCTTGTAATAATTAATTTTCTTCTATCTCGGCGAGGTATGTAAAGCCTCGTGAGAATCAGCTGTTAAGTTCAATGTTGAAGATAAAGAATTTATTAATGTTGAAATAAAGTACTAAATAAGCTATTTGTTTTTATATAAAGCGAAAAAATTTAACTTTGACACCTCGAAAAAATCAGAAATGTATACAAAGGTCCCCCATGTGGTCTGAATTTTTGATTTTCATAGAAAAATAAATGATTAATTTTTTAAGATATTTTTATTGATTTTAATTCAAAAGTATATAGAGAGACGGAATGTACCATTTGTTTTTATATAAAGGAAAAACATTTAACTTTGGCACCTCGAAAATATCACACATGTATACAAAGAGTCTCCCTGTGGTCTGAATTTTTGATTTTCATAGAAAAATAAATGATTAATTTTCTAAGATATTTTTATCATCACCTAATACAAGAGAGTATTTTACAGAGACTCAAATACTCTATTTGTTTTGTTATATTGTACTTTTACTTAAAGGCGCCATGTAAAAATTTTAATTGAAAAAAGGCGCCGAGACCCGGAAAATTTTGGGAACCCCTGATTTATAAGAAGACAATTTCGAAAATTTTCTCGTAACAGAATATAAGGACCTTCTAGGTGATTTTAAAAAGAGCCTAGTACATTCAGCTAAGTATTTATGATTTAAAAATGTTAAGTAATGTAATGGTGTGCTAGAGCGGTACACTTTGAATCGAGTTTACTTGAGATCGAACCTTGCCTCAGTCAAAAAATCTAGTCGCCTCAATAAATCCAGGGAAGATAACGGGAAACCACTCCTTATGAATAATTTCTCAAGGAAAATTACTATCGAGAGAATGATCTCAATAGTAATAGCCAACACTCAATTAAATGGTACTCTAAGATTAAGAAAATGTTGTAGCAGTTTTTAAGAAATTAAGAGAAAATAACAATGAAAAAAATAAAAGCATTGTAATAAAGTATTAATAAAAAAATCATTCTCAATAAGATGTGAATTCCCACCAAAGATTTGAATTTGAATATAAATAATTTAGAAAAAAATAAATAAATAAAAAATAAAATGGGAAATCTAAAATACATTCTGCAATAGAAATTTATCTCTTCATGGGTTTATCTTTGCCGAAATCCTTCAACATTTCAACATATTCAAGTAAGTATTCAAAACGATTTTTTTTTTATTTTATATTTTATTTTTTTATTTTATAGAAATTCGAAAAGCCCATCAAAGAAATCATTTCCAATTTCTGGCCTTTGTGATAACGATTTTCTCCATGAACTATTAGGTTAAAGGAAAACGGTGAATACTTCTTCGCCTTTAATCATAATTATATGGAAATTTCATCCTTCCGTTTGTCAATCACTTTCATCAAATATTCATTTACCTACTTCTAAGTTGCGATTTATTTTCACCCCCTTTCGGCTAGTCCTCTCTCTCTAATAATAATATTTTAAATTAGGAATTATACGACCTTAATTTTAATACGCCATTATTTTAGTTATATTTCTTAGTATCTTGTTAATACATTTATAAAAACATAGAGTAGGAGGAGGAAGAATAAAGTAACAAAGTGTTTGCTTGAAATTAAAATGAAGTCATGTTGTCTAATAAAAATTTAATCAACTTGCTTTAGTGGCGAGATGGTATGATATGCAAAACGAGGGGAAACGCAAAACGCAAAGGGAAAAATATATAGAAAAAAAAAAGATGAAAATGTTTACGCCATCTTTTTTTCTAATAATATTTTCTTTACTAAATCAAACGAAACTTTTGAATAGGGCTGTAAAAACAACAAAGTGCGGTTTGTATTATTTGTTCTTTTCTTTTTAAGAGTTAAAATTGAGTGAAGGGGAAATTCAGACCCATTTGAATGGTAATAAATTTTACATTTCTATAACTATTGATTTTAAACAATTCATCCTCTCGATATAACAGACCAAAATAATTAAAATTGAGAAAGAAATCGATCTTATTTTATCGATTTCAATCTTGAGGTTCATAGTAACTTTTTTTATAGTTTTTGTAAATTGAGATTAAGAATCTGATAAGATTTTGGTTGAAATCGAACCAAAAATTAAGGAAGGTGAGGGGTTTAAAGAATGTAAATTATAAAAAAAAACAAAAAAACAAGGAAATTAAAAATTACTATAAAACGGTCTCAAAATAAAAAAAAGAGAGTAATTATTTTTTTCGTTTAGTAAAATTGAGGGGGAGGGACTCAAAAAGTAGAACTATCAATTTAAGTACTAGACCAGTGATTCCCAACCTTTTGTGGCCCATCTACCCTTTCTGGAGGTTGGCTAAGACCTATCGCCCCCTTTTCATTTTGATTGTATGCCTAATTTTAATTTGAAGTAAGTGTAAATAGTAAAGCAGTTTTATTATTTTCAACAATTTTAAATTGAAAGTTTTTGCCGAGAGTAGCAGAATTTTTATATGATTGAAGGAGAGTCAGAATTATATTTATTTATAACGAGACTACACTTCATCAGTCTATTACACTATTACAGGAAGGGTTAACATCTTGCGTGGATAGTTGAAATCCTAACCACATGAAAGATGTTAACCTTCATTCATAAATTAATCTCGTGAATACATTGTAATAGATTGATGAAGAGGGCAAAGCCTCGAAACTATAGTCTCGTTATAAATAAATAAAATTTATAATTCCAGCAGAAGACACACTCTTTTTATTGTCTCCTTCAACAATTTTATTACCGTATATAAAAACAACCAAAGCAGTTTTATCCGGTCACTCTTAAAACAATCGAATTCATGAAATTTTTAAAAATTTCCGAAATTTTTTGTCTTTAAAATCCTTAAACGTCTCTATCTCCGTAAATACATGATCTGAGAGCCTTAATTTTATAGATTTTTTTTTTAAGAACAAAGAATTGAAATAATTATTTTAATTTTTCTCCCTTTGAATACTCATCGCTCCCAAATCGCCCCCTCACTTATTTATTGCCCCCTGATAACACAAATCGCCCAGGTTGGGAACCACTATACTAGACTTTGATTGATTTCGCGTATACACCCTATGGGACCTTATTGCTCCCCTCCTAACTCCGCCCATGCTATTCAGATTAAGAGAAATAAATAACGCTCGATTAAATTCTACTTAACCTAGATAGTCATGACCAGCCTCAGTTTCTCTTGAGACACCTGATGGCATATATGTAGGCTTACCATTCGTCTCGATTTGACCAGGACTATCCCGATTTGAAGGCATGGTTCAGGTGTCTCAGTCAGTTTGTCATTTTGTTCCGTTAGTCAATAAATTTATGATAGGCCGGTGCTTATAAAGGTGAACTAAGTAAAAAATAAAAAAATTTCATATTTTGTCTCTCATTCATTTAAATTTACACAGATTAATATGATATGCCGGACTTACAAAATTGCATAAAATTGAGCAGAAATAAAAAAGATTTAGTTGTCCTAGTGTAGCAGTTGTCCATTTTTAAAGAGAAAACAATAAAGTTGTCCTCTGCTTGATCCAAATAAATGTATACTTATATATAACTGTAACATATTTAAACATAAATAAAATAGTTCGACAGTCCTTATTTTGCGAGAATTGGTAAATAAAGGGATAGTGAATTTAATTGATGTTGAATTACAAATTTATATTCTATGATGTAATTCGTGTCATTCCTGTTCAAATTCTCAATATGGATTTGTAGATAATTGGACTTCAGGTACGAGTATATCCATACAAAATTAATTTAATAACGACAATTGAAACAACCAATTTAAAGGAATTAAAAAGGTTTAAATAAAGAGAGGAAACGTTTATTAAATTAATTTTGTCTTGATTTATCTCAAAACTAAATACCCTCAACCCCATATTTAGAATATTACTTTTAATTAATTAATTTATTTATTTTTGAATTTTACAGATACCTACCTTTAGTCAAACATTTGAGATCATTATTCTAAAATTTTATTTATTAGATAAATTAAATATTTTTTAGAACTGAACAAATAAATCACTGATGCCAAAAAAGGTTACACAAGAAAGTTGCACCCTCTTTAAGGATTGACCTAGTCTACATCGTGTAAAGAAGAAGAAGAAGAAATTTGAAAGGTCAGATTGCAGTCGAAAGTACCTATTTGTGGATGCGGGTCTTGAACAAATGAAGGTTGAAGCCCTCAAAAAAGAGGACACAGGAGCATGTTTTAGTTATTTAAAGTCATAGGGATAAACGAGATAGCGAATACATTAATTTTTTTCATTTTACTTTGAAGGATTGGTGAGTGTTCTTTTTTCTTATAAATGAGTCTTTATGTGAGATTATTGACTTTAACTCGTCGGTGCTATCTATTTATAATTCAGAAAATAGATGGAATCGAGTTTAAATCAGATTAGTCTTATTGGTCTCTTCTGAATTCCACCCAGGAAGGCACACTTCTCACATATGTGAGCCGTATTGGAGTCATGGGCGAATTGTATTTTAACATATATGTATAGTTATGATAAGAAGTCGAGTGAGCCAAGTACTGAATAGGAAACCAAGTTTACATCAGTCTCTCAGTAACTATTGAAAATAAATTTTTATTGATATTAACTTTAGTTAAATAAAATATTCAATAGGGTATAGATATAGGTATAATGGTTAATATAATTATTTAGATAGATAAATAGTTAAAACAACCATCTTTAGTAGACAAGCTTGTCAACTAACTAAAAGATAGGAAGAGAATAAGAGGTGGGAATGACATAAGAAGGAAATGGAGTTTGACAAAGACATGGAGAAGCTACGTGAGATGGGAGATGAGACTTGGGTTACAACTTAGAGTGCGTCAAAAGAGACACTTGTTTGAGAGAAAATTTAAATAAGAGAGAAAGGGCGAAAGACAAAAGGGGCCAGGTGGCCAGCAAATGGGCAGCAGAAAGGATCGAATCATGTGGTGTAAACAAACATCTATAGTTTTTGAAGGCTAATTTTTAATATAAGAAAAAATCATTATTTGCTAGGACCTTCATTGGTTTTTAGAACGTACACAAAATTTAGCAATACAAGCAGACACACATTGACACTATTATCTCTTAAAATATGTAACGTCGGCTTAGAGTATAAAGCTGCTAACTCAATTTTTTATGATATATGACATATTAATACTGTTCGAAAGAAAAAGAGTAAGTAAAACTGCTACTTAAAATTACGATCGTAAGTTGTAGAAAAAAAATGTGAAAAATAGTTTCTTTCCATAACAACAATATTAAATTTTGTTTGTTTTTTCACTGCCCTGTAAAATTTCCTTGTTGTGAGTTAGCAGGTTGACCCTCTAAGGCGACGATAAATTTTTCGATGTTCACTATACAATTATAGACCAAAACGCCCTGAATGCTGAAATGGATTTTTTTTTTTATCAAAATAGTTTTAGCCATTTTTTAGATATTTCTAAAATAAGAAACAAAAAGAAAACCCATTTTCATGTACTTTTGAAAAATTTCACCATATGGTAAAATAATAATTCAATGAAAAACGGATTGAAATTAAACTTATTTTAAAAAGTAGATTTCATAAAGAGTTAAACGTGTATATTTTCGTTTGAATATCTCCACAAAAATTACTTTTTAAGCCCTCTCTTAAAAGCGAAATTGATACAAACAGGGTGCCCTGAGCGCCGCGGCTTGAAAAAAAATAGAGTTGTAAATTTTGAATCCTATAAAATTGTTGTACTTATTTGATTCCGATATAACTAATTTCAAATAGTAAGAATTTTAAGTTCGTGATGCAAAATATACTCTTTCATGTAGTATGTTCCCTTTTTACAAGAAAATATCGCCAATAACCGTTTGTTAAGGCTCACAACGACGAAACGACGAACTCACGGGTACCAAGGGTTTCAGTGCCTGTCATCTGATTGGCCATCCCAGCCCCTCCATTTACCATCTACCCTTGGTTAGTGGTAAAAAGCATTTACTTTGCGACATACAACCGGCCCTGAGTGTCGGACTGTCCCCGTACGCCCGATATTAATTTACTGACTTTTTCATGTAGGTTAGTAAATAACCGTATAAATTTAAATCAAATAATTTATTTAAATAATTCATATAATTAATTCTATATGTAGGTATTCTAAAATTATTTTTTGAAAAAAATCAAGAAATGATATTTGATAATTGCTTTAATTTCAAAAAAAAGTTTTCATAGGTGTCTCAAATCATTTATTAGCAAAAAATTGTCAAATCACAAGGATTTGTAGAAAGTTTTAAAATATTGGACTTTTCTTCCAATTTTAGCACTATAAGTGGTGAAGAAGCACACAATAAAAATCAATATTCTTTTTATAAATTAAGACAAAACAATTCTTTTGTATTGTTAGATTACATATCCAACAATATTTATTCCTAGGCTTAATTACAAATAAAGAATAGAATTAAGTTTAATAGCTAAGCTGAGCTGAGTTTATTGTGAGAGCAACTTTGTGTTGATGAGCAGGTTTCTCTTTATTTCGCCTTTAAATCCGTTTGACGACATTGTTTCTTTGTCTCATGAATAATTTGTGGATTTCCCTGACGTATAACAAATATATTTTCTTTTAATCCATTAAAACGACCTCATTTTAAGGAGAAACAAAACAAATATTTCTGTTGCTGCCTTAATCTAGCAAAATGAAACTTTTCTAAACGACTCGCTTGGCAACTCTTTACCACAAAGTTCAACTTGAATTTAAGCTTAATTAATGTTCTCCATTTAAATATCGTATTTATTATGTTAACATGCAATTTCATTTTCTAATTAATCACGCTTCTACCCTTCAAGGCAGTTTAACTTGTTAAATACAACTTATTTAGCGATTTCACATGAATCTTTTTGTAATACTATAAAACAAATGGTGAATTAATTAATGAAAAGGCAGTCCAAGGATGATGAAAACTACAATTTCCGAATAAAATAATTTATTTTAACATCATTTTCTTAAAAACCGAAGTTACGGAAGACTTCCCTACTTCTTCAGAGCTTAAAAGAGCCAACGAATGAAGCTTGCTCTATTTGGAAATGGTAGTTTTCCTTGGGCTGCCTTTTCTTCAATTCACCATTAAATTTTCCCAGTTCTGGCTCGAAAAGAAAATACTTCTAATATACATTGAAAAGATTTTCTTTTGACGATACGTGATTTGCTGAACATCTGAATCTAAATAACCACTCATTTCCAGATGAGTCAGGAATCAAATTAATTAAAGTAGAATGCAACTCAAAATTAATGTCTATTGAATCTCTAGAAATCTTAAAATATTATAATAGAAATTCAAATCATTGTTTAAATGATGAATTATGATAATTATGAAAATTTCGATCTATGAACAGCATTACCGAGAGCAGCATTGATAATGTCAGGTTTATCCAGATAAACTCCGAAAATGATGTAAACGTCGATTTATTTTTATTATTATCCAGATCAATTAGATAATATAAGGTTTATCCAACTTCGGGCTTTATCCGTAACATATGTATATACAAGGATATATATCCTACAACCTACACCACCTAACAATTACATTTCCATGCTTTAAAATAGACATACAAACTAAATGATGACTTCGGTTATCTAGCAAGACAATATTCTATATTGAATAGATTGGCAAGTAAAGTTAACATTTTAGGTTAAAAATAAAATGAGAGAGTCTTCTGTTTTTTATTATATATAAAAAACAGGAGACCCTCATTTTATTTTTAACCTAAAATAAAAACAATTCTGTTACCTATCGACTGTGAAATCTTTATTCAACTAATAAAGTTAACATATTAAATAGATATGCGTATTAAAATATTGATCTTTAATCGTCTAATAAATCGAGTAAATAAATAAACTTGAACAATTAATTTTTATTTATTTTGATTCAGGGAGAATGGAATAGGTTTAAGTTGAAACTTATTTAATAAAATTAAAAAGTATGTAGGTTTCACAATTAACAAAATAATTTATTTATTAAATCTATCTAGTAATATACATATTTTTATTAAATTGAAAGTTTTTGCCGAGAGTAGCAGAATTTTTATATATTGAAGGAGACAATAAAGAGTGTCTTCTGCTGGAATTATAAATTTTATTTATTTATAACGAGACTATAGTTCGGAATTCCTGTGAATCCAGTGTAATAGACTGATGAAGAGGGCAAAGCCCTCGAAACTATAGTCTCGTTATAAATAAATAAAATTTATAATTCTAGCAGAAGACACAGTCTTTTATTGTCTCCTTTAATACATATTTTTAATTTTATAATCTCTATTTTTTTATAACAATTTTAATTTGAAATAAAATAACTTGATATGAAGTCAGAATCATTCAAATGACATTACTATTGACGTGTAATAGGTATTACGATAACTCGATATAAAGTGGCACCAATGGCATTGACCTTTAAATAGGGTATTACTATTATATTTACATTTTTATTTCTTCCTATGATAAAATTATTTTAATTTATTTATTCAAAAAATAATGTTACTATGTATAACAGTAGGTACACAATCAAAGGGGTAATTTCTGTCTGGAAATCAGCGATTTTCTCACCGAGGTATATGAATTACTAATCTAATATTATAATTATAAATTGAAGACAAAAAATTCAAATGTTTTTGAATCTTTTATTCGTTTTAAATTAATATTCACATCTTTTTTATTTTTAGATAACCGCGATACGAAGACAGAATCAACTTACCGAAAGACCGTGTCGATGGAGAAAAAAACCAATTTCATGGCTGGCAATTCACCATGTCACACTCCCTACCTCCAGTCACTCGTAAACTAATCTTTTAAAGGAGGATTGTTCACGATTTCGAAGAATGAACTTGAATAGGCTTCAAACGCAACAGAATCAGATATCATTCTCTTTCGATAGGTAAAAAAACAGTCGAGAAACAACGGGCTTTTTTACATTCACTTATAATATAAGCCAGGGGTATCCAAACTTTTGGCTTATACTGGCCTGAATTTAAAGGAAAAAAAATTGTCTCGGACCGTGGATAAAATATTATAATTCTATTGATATTTGTTATTCAAAAAAGATAGTTAATAATATAGAATTAAGAACTTTATTATTTATTTAGCTAATAGTGAGCTTCTAATTTTACTTTTCGTAAATGTAAATGCATACCTACATACTTACAAAAAGTGATATTATGTATTAGTACTTGTTTATATTTTTTCCTGGCTAGATAGTTAATATAAAATTCTAATAGAGACAATATTCAATTTTTCTTTCAGATCGGCATCTAATTGTTGTTTTAGAACATTCAATCAGAAAGTTTGCAAGTATAAAATTTATTTCTAATGAAAATAGACCAAAATGATGATTATTTTTTTCGGAAATTTTGAAATCTAGTTCCAGATTGAAAATTTAAAATTAGCACTTTTATTTTTCAAAAACTTGATAGTAGATTTTCAGATTTCTTATTTTAGAAAAAAAAATTATCAGGCCAAATTGTTGTGTGTTTTCCAAGTAAATCTCAAAGTTTTAAGGAATTTTATTACTTTATATTGGGCCAAGGATTATACAGCCCTGGTTTAAATCGAATGGGATTAAAGGAGGATATGAGGAATGATAATTTATTTTTTAAAATGGTCAGGCATATAATAATCTCTGACTATCCATTATCTATTGACATGTAAGAACTTGCGAAGATCTAAAAGACAATTCGAATTTAGGGAACGCGGTCTTGTGAAACACCACCAACTCCAACCTAATATAATTTTAAAAGACAAGGCCTGACAAGTTTTAGTACAGGAGAGAGATTATCAATTAATTATAAGTGTTC
The DNA here is from genome assembly GCA_024734495.1 of Forficula auricularia. NCBI lineage: Eukaryota > Metazoa > Arthropoda > Insecta > Dermaptera > Forficulidae > Forficula > Forficula auricularia. The sequence goes on from JALMQS010000070.1 coordinate 10,284,982, forward strand.
TAAAAAACCCAATTCCTTGCTCCTTGTACTAGAATAAAAACTATAGAATTGGTTAGTGTCGTAGCATATAAATTACTGAAATAATAAATATTTTAGAAAATGAGAAGAAGAAGAATTTTTATTTGAAACATATTTCTTTTTCTTTTTTATCATAAAAAAGCTTCACGTATTGTACAAATGTACCTACATTCATATTTCGAAAAAGGGAATAAATATAAATATCTACATATAAATCTCAATGTTTTAAGCAAGTTTCTGATTTTATGTTACGCCACAAACTTTGCAGTGTTGGGCCGCTTGCGGCCCGCGACCCACATGTTGGACAGCCCTGATATAAGCTCATGTATTATATTCTCTAATACTCTCTCGAGGATTTCACAAGTTTTGACTCAAATATTATAAAAATTACTTTCAATTTGTACAATCTAGGTAAAAGTAATCGATATCCTTAAAAGGTTGAAACTAAATTCAGAAATATAAAATAATCAAAAAAAGAGTTTTGTGGTCCCCAAATTCCAGAATGTGTCCAAAAATTCATTGGGCTTTGAGGTATGTCATGCACGCCTGTGGGCGTACCTCCCTGGGATTTAAGCGAAAGCGAATCTCAGGACAACACAATTGGAAACTTAAGCTAGACTATAAAGCAGAACTGGGCATCACACGGCCAGCGACACCCTTATGGAGGGCCCGCGGTCATATAATATCATTATTATGATTCATATTTTTTAATATCTATTAATCAGAAACCTTAGAAATGAAATTAATCGACCTACAATGAAATATTGAACTAAAATAAAATAATACATATATAAAAAAACATTTTCTAAAAACAAGCTTTTATTTAATCCATGTTCTAAAAATAAATTTAGGTTTCGTTAAGTTAATTTCACAACAGTGGATCCTTATAAAATAAACGTACTTACTATCCTTTTCACTGAAAATTTTATATTTTATTTTGAATTATTCGATGGGAAAAAGCTTGTCGCGAAATGTTCATAAAAATTAATTTCTTTGGACAGTAGACCGAAGTATGAATTTTCTTACAATTTGAGCAAACAATTTTTTTGAAATCGAATAATTTTAGAAATATTGTTAACGTTATTCTGCTCATCAAACCCTTTCACTTGATACCCATGTCAAAAAAATATATTTATTGTTTTTAATGTATCTTAAATAATGGCTGTTTCGAACGTAATGGATGGATTCCGCCTGTAGGGCATTCCTCTTCTGTGCTTCAGAATACAAATGGTTGTATAAGTACTAGGCGCAAAACGTAAGTTGATTAAAACTATATGTATTTATAAAAAAAATTACATAACTGAGTATACTATATTATATTGTCACCAGAATCAAAAGTGTGTGCAAAATTTCAGCTCAATCAATATGTTTTTTCAAAAAGTTTCATAAAGGAAAAAATTAATTTGATAAAAATAAATAATAAAATAAACTGTTTTAATAAATTTACGAATTTTGATTAAGTTTATTATGACTATAGATGTATGAAATGTGGACAAAAATCATTTTCAACCATGATTTTTATCTGTCTGTCTGTTTGTGTGTCTGTTGGATTATAACACCCAGGATAACTCAAAAAGAAAAATTATAGAAAATTCTTTCTCGTAACAAAAGGTTTGAATTTTCAGTGTGAAGAATTGAATAGATTCCAAACTGTCTCTCCCTCTCTCTTGTATTTTTATGTTGTATTGATCGCTCATGCTGCTCGACACATTTTTTAGATTCTTCCAATCTTTTTTCTTAGTATATTTTGAAATTTATCAAATAGACGACTTAAAAATAATTCAAGAAGTTTCAGTATAAACTGTACAATTTCTATTTGCATTTTCATAATTTTTAGCGTCCTGTGAAAACTCATTATGGACGATAACATTGCATGTATATCTCTCCGTGAATCAGAGCATTGTAGTTCGCAAACTGTATGCATTCATTTTGTCTGAAATCAAAAATCAACTTAAAATTTTAATCTGATGATTAAATTGGGAATTCTTGAATTTTTTTTTTTTGGTCGATGTTTCTGGGTTTCTTCTTGCCCCTGCGTCATCAATGGTAATGAATCCAGCCAGCGTAATGCTTGAATAGCCCACTCGCTAAAGAATAAAATAGTTCAACATTCACTATTTACTGCATCTTTCGGTCATAATCACATAGAGAAATAATAATAAAGTCATTATGTTCCCCATCAATGCACCAGTGTTTCCCAATAAAGTTAACAACAAATGACCCGCAACCATGTTTGCCATCAACCGAACCGCCAAAGTACCCGGCTATTACAAGATTTACTATTAGGTTGATTCATAATTATGGAACGTTTGTATTGGCGCGTTTTTCTTTAGCTAAAAATAGCGTTTTGTTTATTTTTTTATAAAAACAATCTTCTCTATTTATAGTTAATAAAAATGCGTGTCGAAAACCATATTCATATTCGTCATATTATGCTCTACCACTACGAGGAAGGATGGAAGGCAGCACAGTCATTTCGCGATCTCAATGAATTTTTTGGCGAAGGAACAATTACTGATAGTCAAACCTCATAAAAATCCGATGGCCGACCTCATTCCTTCTTTATCCTCCAAACTAGTGTCACCTGATTTGAAACGAGCAAACCACTTCCGTACTGCACTATCAGTAATTGTTCCTTCGCCAAAAAGTTCGTTGAGATCGCGAAATGACTGTGCTGCCTTCCATCCTTTCTCGTGGTGGTAGAGCATAATATGACGAATATGAATATGGTTTTCTACACGCATTTTTATTAACTATAAATAGAGAAGATTGTTTTTATAAAAAAAACAAACAAAACGCCATTTTTGGCCAAAGAAAAACGCGCCAATACAAACGTTCCATAATTATGCATCAACCTAATATTTCCATCGGCCAACAAATTTAAAGCTAAGTAGGAGTTGTCGCGTCTTTTCGAAAAATTTCTGTCGAAAACTTACTGCCTAAGTTTTAGCCTACTTAGCCTAATGAGAAATTCGCCACAGCCTTAACAGATGGATATCTAATAATTTAACACGATCATTAAAACCCTTATCCGAGACTTTTTTGAAAGTTTTCGATTTCTCCAGTAATTCGTAAACAATCATTTTTATTAGATTCAGATTTATTAGATTAAGTAAATAAACATCGTAAGTCAAATAATTGGTTTAGTAATTCTGAATGTTAATTTTACAGATCTAGTAATTAATATTTACTACCGAAGCCCCATTCGGGCATGTACTATAAATTTGAACCAAAAATTATTGTAAGTAAAATTGTATAATAATTAGTTACTCAATAAATAATAATAAATAATAAATTAATATTTATTATCTTCGTAAAAAGGGAGAAATGAAATTAATCATCAGACAGAATGGGTCATTTACTTTGCATTCAATTGTTCGATGATATAATTATTTTTAGACTCAGGCAGAATGGAGTGGCTAAATTAATATTAAAAAAATCAAATCTTTTAATTATATTACAGCATGATACGTTTTATTTAGGACAACTGTCTTACAGTGCTGAATTCATATACAGTTTCGGCTTATAAAGGATTAACTTATGAGGAGAATTTTCTAGGTTAAGTTTCACAAAAAGGAAATATATTAAAACAAATGTATGTTTTTTTGAGTTTGATTAGCTCGATATATATTTCGGGTTACTAGCCCATCTTCAGGAGTTCAAATAAAAACTGAATACAAATTTGTAAAAACGTTTAACAAGTAAAATTTTTTTTTTTTTTTTTTTTTTTTGAGAGAGAAGAGTACATTCAGAAAGTTACATCAACAAACAGAAGTTAAAGTACGTTCAGAAATTACTTTCAATCTTTTTCTTAAAAATTAATAAATTGTTATTATTTAAATTAGAAACAGAAACAAAAACATAAACAAAGAACAAAATACAAACACAAATTATGTAATCAAAGTTAAGAGCCGATTTTTAATTTATTAATTTTAGCCAAATTAGAATCAATGATTATATCTTTGTCAAAGTCCAATTGATTATTGAGAATACTGGATTTATTCAGAAGGGCCAATTTAATCTCTGTTGATTCTAGAAGAAGAAGTCTGGGACCACTTCTTTCAAAATGAATTGGGGTAGGATTAGAAGTGGAGGCAATATGATTTTCCGAATGTAAATGAAGAGCGAAAGCAGAGGTAGAATCTGAATTAATATCATCTGATCTGTTGAGGACTCTAAGAGCATATTCATGTTCAGAGTAACGTTTTTTAAAGGAACGACCAGTCTGTCCAATATAAAAGAAATCACACCCATCACAGTCCAATTTGTAAACCCCTGACTTATCTAGTTTATCAATTTTATTTGAACTCCTGAAGATGGGCCAGTAACCCGAAATATATATCGAGCCAATCAAACTCAAAAAAACATACATTTGTTTTAATACATTTCCCCTTTGTGAAACTTAACCTAGAAAATTCTCCTCATAAGTTATTTATAATGTTTCACCTAGAACCGACACCTAAATCCTTAAAAATTATTATTATAAAGGATTGAGGATGGGTTTCCTTTATAAGCTGAAACTTTTGAATTCAGCATTGTCCGAAATAAAACGAATCCTGTAATATAATTAAAAGATTTGATTTTTTTTAATTTAAATTTGCTCTCTCCGACCTGCCTGAGTCTACAACTAACTTATTGAATTTTTCTTTTCTTCTCTTAAATAATTATTTTGAGATTAAAATAATAAATAGCAGGAGATCGACATTTGATTTGATATTCTCTGTGTACATAACGGTGATCTAATAGACGAAACAAAAAACTTGCATCTTTAATTTGTAGGGAAACTTTGTTAACATTATTATGGGTAGATTGAAATAATCGCCATGATCCCATAGCAAATCCGTGGATTTTAAATTTGTCACTGGTGATTGATTTTTTTTTTTAATGCAATCGAATGCAAGAAGGGGTGCACCAGTAAAGATGCAGCCCCTATGGATCTCGAAAGACCCTTGCATTACCGAAGAGAAGGGAAAGTTGATTAAGTGAGAGGGTGGAGACGTAGGTGTTTATGCACTCGGGGTTTGAAGGTTTGAAGATTATAATTGCTGAGAAAGATGGAGGCTGGGAGAGAGTTCCAGTTCCTTGAAGTCATGGGGATATACGTATTGGCGAATGAAGTGGTCCGGTACTTTTCTAATTTGACCGCGAATGAGTGTTGGGAGTCGGCAAAACGCGTGCTATGCGCAAAGCATGCTTTGGGGGGAACTATTGATTTTATCTCATCAGAGCACCTGTCGTGATAGTATCTATAGAAAAGGGAAAGGGCAGAGACATTTCTTCGATGAGCTAGCGAGTCGAGGGAGTCGGTGAGGGTAGAATCGTCAATTAGCCTGACGACTCGTTTCTGAATTGCATCCAGGGTAGCAAGAGAATATTTAGAGGCTCCTTTCCATAGATGAGAGCCGTATTCGAGACAGGGGCGGATTTGGGCCTTGTAGATGGTGAGAAGATGTAGGGGCGTGAAAAATTGCTTGGACCTGAATAAGTAGCCAATCTCCCTTGCTGCAGATTTCGCCACAGAGGAGATGTGTTCATTCCAAGACAGGTCAGACGCGACAGAGACGCCCAACATGGATTGGCTGTCACACATTTTCAGGGTATTCGAATCGAACTGAATATACGGGAAATTTTTATTTTCATGCTATTATCTCTATTTTAATATTCTACAACAGCAGTTTTTCTGGATATACCTCAGTGAATTCAAAAAAATAAAAGTTTCGGATTCATTAAAAACTTTTTCCAATAGGAATATTTTTATTACAAATTGGATTTTCCAATAGATTAAGAATTAAATCGATAGATTGAAACCGAAAAGATAAAAATAATTCAAAGAGTCATTTGGGACTATTTTATTGTCGACATTGAAGACCTAAGGATAAAATCTGAAGAAAAAAATGATGACCAATTTTACGAAAGCATCATTATTAAAAATGAATCTTAGAAATTTTGTAATTTTTTTGAAGTTTGACGTTAAAAATTTTTTAAATAATTTAAATTTATAATAGAAGTTTCAAGTGAAGCCATCTAGATTGGACATTTTTAGTAAGAAAAACTGATAAGAATTTATTACGTTTCCACACCTATCTCTCAGCTGAAACTTCTTTTTTGATAAACAACTCAACAATCAAAGTATCAAAATTACAATTTCAAATTCATTCATTATTTGTTTAAACATCTTTTAAGGTTGTAATAAAATTCAAACAAAAACAAGTGACTCAAATAAATAAAATATTTACCTAGGTAAGTACATGTAATTTTTTCGTTTCTTAATAAAATCAAGAAGAAGACAGCCTTAATGATTCCCTAGATAAAAATTTTTTGTAATAAAAAACGTTTATATTTTTTAAAAAGATACATTTTAAGAGAAAATGGTTGAGCAGAAGTCAAAGGTATTTAGCTACTTTTTTCAAATAATAATCCATTAAAAGCCATAGTAGATATACTATATCTATTATTTTTGCTATTAGCTTTAAAAATGATGATGTCTAAAAAAATAAATAAATGACCTTAATGGAAATATATCGTTGGCTAACAATAAATAAAACGTGAATGGCAGACAGCGAAAGGCTAAAGATAAATGATAAAAAAAAAAATCATTCTACTTTATTGGACTTCGACATATACAAAGGACAAATACTTAGCTAGAAATTTCATTAAGGGGGATAAAAAGTAATTAATCTTAGATTATATTTATTTTGTTTTATTTGTTTGTTTCGAAAAGTTACAATTTTAAAAAATCTCTAAATTTTAGCATTGCATCAGAATCTACTTTAGTAAGACAATTGACGATAGTCAAAATTATTCTTGGAAAAGGTAAAAGATACCTATGATAACAACGTTCACAAAAAAATAAACTTATAATTAATGACATTAAAAATAAATTTTAGGCTATTTATCACAAGCATCTTTTTGGTAAGTCTCCTAGCCATTTGGTCAAATTAATCTATCAAAATTACTAGCCCATTATTTAAGAAATTTTGAAAAACTAAAAAACTACTAGAATAAAGTGTATGTATGAAGATTATGATTGTATGAGGACATGATGAGTCATTCTGATAGCTTGATTGATCCTTTTCATTTCCACTATTAGCAGAAGTTAAATCTGAGGTAGGTTCTCGTTAATTTTTTCAGCCACTTTTATTTTATCACAGTCATAAAGTGAGACTAGGATGTAACATGAAAACAATCAATTTATTATAGCTGAGACCAATGTTGTACATTTTAAGCACTACCCAAAAATGGCAATGGAAAATAAAATAAAGTAAGTACTCTAAAAAAATTATTTAATTTTTTGTTTTAGTTAAAGCCTTTGATAAAGCATTTCATAATTATCGGTTCAAAAATGATAATGTACACACGTCACATCATCATAATCAGCCTCGACACATACACATAGGTACACAAATAACTTTTCTAAAGGCCGCTGCAAACGAGGCTTGTTTTAATATTTTTTTGTCTGCTTGCTCCCACTCAAAATTTTAAACCTAATATTTTCTGAATATAAAAATTATTTTCTTCAGTAGGACAGGTAATCCACTCTATAATAACAACATTTAAATTATTCATAATTGTAGGTAAAATTGAATTACTGGTGGGAAAATTATCAATATTTATTATACAATTAGGAAAATCTAGGTTAAAATGTGGAAAACCGTGGTTGATTAAATTGGAATAATCTTTCATGCTATCTCCTATTGGAATTTGAAAACAATTCATTCTTCCAATGAAGCAATAAATGATTAAATTGGAGATAATCTTCATAATGGGCGCAATCCGATTAATGATTATGTAGAGTTAATGTCGATTCACTGGCATTTATAAAAATAAAATTTAATTAAGGCTTGAAATTCGTGGCTGTTGATTTTGATGAAAGAAGTCAAAGAAATAAGTCAGCTAAAAGTAAAATAATGTAATGTTAATTAACAAACTCTATCCATCTCTGTGTCTGTTAGTGAAAATTTTTTTGTTAAAATTATTGAATTTTTAAGAATTGTTATTTTCTGAAAATTCTTCTCAATACCTACTAGTTAAACAAAATTAACGAAAGTAAATTGGAAATGAGAGTCAAAGATGAAATTAGATCAGTTTGTATGTACCTACCAAATATCTCAGATGGATATTATATCCCCAAGGAGGTAATTACATCTAGTTAGGGAAGCACAGATTTAGATACACCTATATATAGTATAATAATTTTATTAAGTGTTAGTAGTGTTAGTGAAAGAGCCGGATTATAGCAGGTCAAACTTTATTGAGTCTCGAGCGAGGGTTGAACTTGGTCCACCGGCATCATCAAGATCACGATGATGAGGTAAGTACATTACCCTACGCTCCGAATGACTACCTAAACTTTTATTTATAGACCGGAAATCTGATATAGCATTGTAAAAGTACTAGCTCTGCTTTCGTTCTCTCTCTTCGAATGCTTTAATATATAATGTAAATAAAAAGAGCCAACCAAATTTAACCTTTTGTAGTATTATTACATATGAATAAATTCCTATAAAATGAATGCTCCATTTGTTTTTCTGTTATCTTTTATTTTCATCCACCGAGAATAATAATAGAATATTTATAAGGTAAATTTCAAAAGGTAAACATTTTATTAGCTTAAAAATTTGCCAAAAGGAGGGCGCTTCTATGCAAGTCAAAGGGCTGCTTTTGGGTTAAGTGGCTGGGGGCCAAGGGCCAGGACCTGCGCTTTTGTTGATGTAGAAGTCAAATGCGGCGAGAGGTCCCTGCGTAGAGGAGCAGTTCGAGTCCCGATACTGGACGGAAATGTCCCAGCCCGGAAGTGCCCCGTCTGGCTGCGTGACTCGATGAACGGCGAGGGTGACGCTGGGCAAAACGCTGCCCAGACATTGCTCATGACTCGCGTCTTGTGGGGCAATCACGGCAAGCCGCAAAGTGCGAGGCTGCCTCGCCTGCGTGTGAAGTGCCATCAGCAGCAACGCCAAAAGAGTAAACTGCGCTCGATGGACCATTGCGCAGCCGCCTCACGCGAACGCCATCCACGCTTGGTGCGAGGTAGCGAGGCACAGAGAGAGAGCCACCTAGCATCACAAAACGGAACAATAGTGAAAATGAAGAAATTTAGAACAAATGAAAATCATGGTTATAAATCTAAATTAGGTTTTTAAATGCCGATTTTCGGTCGCTCATGAAAAGTTTCTGAAATGTATTTACTTATGGAGAATTAATGGCAAGACATCCCAAGGATATGTAAAGAACAAATTCTAAATAAAATAATTTATTGGAACGGCATTTTCATATTCTTAAAAATCGACGTTTCTGAGGGTCTTTCCTCCCTTCTCAGTTTAAAGGGGTCAATGCATGCTATAACCTCCTTGTCTCATTTAACAGCGTTACATTTTTTTTAGATAAAATCTTGTTGATATATATGGCAAACTATAGTAACAAACAACAGCCATGTTAAAGAGATAGAGATATATCACATTTTTGTTGTTATAATTTGCCTTAGATCTAATCGAAGTCGTAGCCTCTGTGTAAACTAAGCTATTGTAACGAAGCAAAATAAGTAATTTATTTTCTCTATGGTAAGAATTAAATTACGTCAAACTAGCCTTCGAACTGATGGTTTTATAACGAGAAATAGCTTATAAAATGTCGAAACGTCATGTTTAAAGGATAAAGTAACATATATTCATTATATATAAGTGTATGTTTATTTGCAACAAACAGAGAACAACTGTTAACGTTTCGAGACTAAGATTTCTCTTAGACTCCTTTAGATCAAATCTAGAGATTTGAAATGACCGTGTATGTCGCCACCAAATAACTCCCGCTTAACATAAAAAGAGAAGGGGGGATCTTAATTCCTTTGGTTAATTAATTAACCTGGATGAAGCGAATTAATCTCCTCTCGGTTTTTTATTATGCACGAGTCTCAATCCCCTTCCACTTTGAAGGAATTATTTAGAATTAATATATATAATCTGCAGGCAGGGATCCCATCCAAGAATGCCTTATTCTGACTTGGTTAAATATTTTAGACTTACCGCTGGTTAAAAGGAACTTAGGGTTGGTTTTAAAGGACAAATGAAGGTGCTAATTTATATATTTTAACAAGTTGATGAGGTCATCAAACCGATTTATTAACAGAAAGGACAAAAAAAAACTCAACAATGATTCAGAACAACAAAATAGGTAGTTATAATAATATTATGATTGAAAATTAGATAACGTAAAAAAATAAAACAAAATGCAAAAACAGAATGAGCTTTGAAAGAAAATGAATCTATTTTAAATATAATGAAGTTCTAGGCTTAAAACTAATTTTAAATTAACAAAATTTTAGGAACCTTTGGAATATTGAAATCCTATAAGAAAATATTTATGGACTCTCTTTGAATTGAGTTAAACAGTTTATTAAAATATTTAGTGCTTTAACATTAAATTGAAAGAACACCTTTTTATATGGCGTTTTATTTGATAATAATTTAAAATCTCCTTACTTGGGTTTTACAAAGATTTTACCATCAATTCTGATTGTTTCCTCTGGATAAATATATAATAATAATCCTTTATTACATGGATTAATCTGGATTTCAAAAGTCGAGTTTTTCAAAAAATATTTCAGACAGTATAGCCTTTTTCTGAAATAGAACCTCTCCAGGTGTAAAATATCTGAAGTTATTAAGATAACTCAATGTTAAACTTCACAAAACAAGTTTTTTGCAATTTGCAAAATATCCGAAGACTAATAGCGACGGAAAAATACCAGCTCTCTAAGAGAATTAATAGATATTTTTAGATTTTTAGATTAATTGGAACCAGATATAAATCTATTCCAATATTTCAATCGTCTGAAAATCAAGAGCGAATGAAAAACCGGTGAATATAATAAATGTGCTTAATGAAAAAACAAAGAGGAAAATTTTTGGACAACGAAAAGTTTCAAGTTATGTCTTTGAATAATGGAGGAACAATGAACCAAGATGGCGAGCGACGCTTGGTCTTGAGATGCAAGCAGGGAGGTAGGTAGCTCCTTGGATGCAAGCCACTAAGTCGGAAAGTAGCAACTCATTTCGCTATGGAAGAAAATGAATTCGCAGCGCGCGAGATTTAAAACTCGTGCTTTGAAATCAATTAATTTTAAGAGGGCTTATTCGGCGTGAACAACAACCTCAATGATTTCTCCTTATGAATCAACAACTCTGCTACTCTCGGGAAAGTAAATCTTTTCAGATATAGTTTATATAAAAGACAAACGCCGATACTAGCAGAGTTAAGATTTCTATAGAAAATCAAGAGATATCGTCAACTACTAAATCGGAGGTGTGATCATTTTTATTCTATCAGATGAGTTGTGGTTGTATTCATCCTTTCAAAAATTGAAACATAAAAAGCTAAAAATGTATTCCGGGCACTTGGCTTGCACATTGAGGTGTAGCCAATCTAACATATAGAACGCGCAAATCTTTCTACTAATAGATTAAATCTTCATCATTAAAAAAATTACTTACTTGATTCCTAATCTAAACATGCAATCAAACAATATGTTTTGTTTTAAAATCATTTGTATAACTAAAAGATAAACGCAGTCGGCGAGACGGGTCTCTTGCTAGCATCCTCTGATCTTCCTCAATCCCACCGAACCTACCCTTCCCCCCTAGACCCACCTCCGTCACCATTCACCCCGCCAAACCTATACATGTCCTCTGGACTCTCTCCTCTTCCCCTAACTCTGATCATGCTCTGAATCGCATGAATCCGGGTGGAGGATTAAAATGTGTGCACCTCCAACCATTTTGGTTGGTTGGGTTGACTTTCCGGTTTGGAGAACTGGACATTGAAGTCACCGCTCATTATCATTTGTAGAGTTCCCCCAGTCCTTTTTTATTTAGTAACAATATTATCGTTAATAAGCAATAAGTTTCACTTCTGTCGCCGTGAATTCCACGCTCATATATTTCTTTTGTCACATTCCCAACACAAATGATAACATCTAATATTCTAATAGATAATCTGGTCTTCTCTAAGACCGAATGACGTATAATCCTTTGCCGCCCTCCGCCTGGTTGATTTATAAAAAGGAACCCAGGGAACTCTGGGACGGGCGGGCTGGGGGAAATTCTGAACTGAAATGGCAATTGACAAGTTGGCTAGGGCAGCTGGAGTAACATCGTCTCTGAACTGATTTGAAATTCAATAGCCGCTCTCTCAACATCAGAATTGATCAAAGTAAATACATTTATTAAAAGAGTTGATTTATTTAAATTGAGATTGAATTCAACGATACAGTTTTTTTTTTTATTTATTTATTTTTTCTATTTAAGTGAAAACTTGGTTATTTAGCGGTGCTAACGAGAAAATATTATAAAAGGATAAAGCTAAAAGTAAATAAATATTTTATGAAATATTAATTTACTATGAGTTAGGTTTTCTAGGTAACTTGTTTCACGTTAAAAATTAAAAAAATAAAAGAGATATTTTTTTTCAATGTATATATACCGGGTGAGTTTTTTATTTTGAGACAGTCTTATAACTCAAAAACAGTGCATTATATGAAAAAAAGTTTCAAATAAAAGTTTGTTTATATGGAGGGGGAAACTATCCTATGCTATTATTTGTCGATCTAGACCAAGCTTTCAAGGGTATTTTAAGGTAAAGTTCTGTTTTTTAAATAGAACCCTATATATTTCTTTTCATATTCATAATCTACAAGAAAAACTGAGCAACTTTCATAAGAATTATTTTTTTATCCGACATCAAATGAACAAAATATTAAATTAATTATTAGATCTCAAAAAAATTCTTAATGATTATTTTTAACAATTATTCAAATAATAATGATCAAATATTTAATTATTAAATAAATAATTTAATAATAATTAATAATTTAATCATTTTTCGACACTGTTCTGTGACATTCCAGAGTGTTATTGCAAGTCTTCTGGATGAATTCCAGTCCCAATTTCGTTTTTTGGCCTGTTTCAGTTTCTTCGTAGCCTTTCCATTTCTTGTTATTTTTTAAACAGCTTTACAACACGATAAAATGAAGCTTGAGAGGGTGTATTCCTATCAGGAAAACACTCGTCATCCATTTCAATGGCAGCCCCTAACACTTCATCCACATTCACCATAAATTAAGACCATTTCAATTCTGTCTTCAACAAAAAATGCTCCATTTTTATTATGGTAATACAATATAACTATCAACTGGATTGACACGAGAAATAAACTTTTTTAAGCTCAAAAAGTTTAAGTAGTTCATAAGTAGAAAATAATCTTTAAATCTGTCTATAATGAAGTTTTAAAATCATTATAAACAATTATTTTCATTGTTGTGACTTTTCGATTTAATAAATATTTATTTAATAATTAATTATTTAATGATTTTATTTATTTATTTATTTAAGCCTTTAAAAGATACATAATTTGTATATAAGTTATAGGTACTGATTACATTTTTTTTTTTTTTAATACATATATATATATATAAGTATTTACAATAAAACAAATAATATAACTTAAGTTGTACCAGGCCCAGTTTGGGCATAGGCCTCTCCTAATTTCTTCCATTCTGTTCTTCTTTTGGCGATTCTAGTCCACTTATTGCCCGCTATTTTCTTGAACTCGTCGTTCCACCTTTTGAATTGTCTTCCTCTTTTCCTTTTTCGTTCTATAGGCCACCATTCCGTTAATATTTTGGTCCATCTTTCATCTTTAAGTCTTATTATATGGCCTGCCCAGTTCCATTTTAGTTTTAAAATTGTATTTTTAATATTTTTTATCTGCGTTTTTTTGTAAATGTATTCGTTTTTTATTTTATCTTTTCTTTTTATGTTTAAGATGCTTCTTAACATGGCTCTTTGAGTTGTTTCTAATTTGTTAATTGTCTTTTCTGTTAATGTCCAAGTCTGAGCACCATATAACATAACAGGAATAACGCATTGCTTAAAGATTTTTATTTTTGAAATTAAATCAATATTTACATTTTTTAAAATGAATTTTAGTGACCAGTATTTGTTCCATCCCAAATTAATTCTTCTTGTTATTTCTTTATTCATTTTATCTTTGAAACTTATTATCTGTCCTAAATATGTTACTGTTGGATTGTATTCTATATAAGATTTGTTGTCCTTTAATTTTATGTTTGTTTGAGTTCTGGAGGCCATAAATGTAGATTTGCTATAATTTATTTCCAGACCATATTTTTTACCTTCAGTGTTTATTTCGTTAATCATTTCTGTTAATTCTATTTTAGAACCTGCTATTAAGACGAGATCATCTGCGAACCTCAAATTATTTAGATATCTTCCATTTATTTTGATACCCTTATTTGACCAATTTAAATTCCTGAATAAGTCTTCTAGGGCGCAGTTAAACAGTGCTGGTGATAGAGGGTCGCCCTGTTTCACACCTCGATTAATTGGGAAGTAAGGTCCATTTTTTTCTAATATTATTCTGGATTCAGAGTTATTATATATTTCTTTTATTAAAGAAACGTATTCCGTGTTGAATCCTTGTGAAAGCATGGATTTTAAAATGTAGTTGTGTTCGATGGAGTCGAATGCCTTCTTATTTAATGATTATTATTTGATAATTAAGTTGAATAATTGTTAAAAATAATTATTATAATTTTTTTGAGATCTAATAATTTATTTAATATTTGTTTATTTGATGCCGGATAAAAAATAGTTCTTATGAAAGTTGTTCAGTTCTTCTTGAAGATTATGAATATGAAAACAAATATATATAGGTTTCCATTTAAAAAACAGAACTTGACCTTAAAATACCTTTGAAAGCTTGTTCTAGATCGACAAACAATAGCGTAGGTTAGTTTCCCCCTCCATATAAATAAACTTTTATTTGAAACTTTTTTCCATATAATGCACTGTTTTTGAGATAAAAAACTCACCCGGTATATATATTTCGAGCTATCAACCCATCTTCAGGTAGTACAGAAAATAACTAAACTAGAGTTAGATATTTTCTGTACTTCCTTAAGACGGGTTGATAGCCCGAAATATATAGTATTTTGAAAAAATTTACCTCTTTTATTATTTTAATTTTTAACGTGACCTAGAACACCTAACTCATAGTAAATTAATATTTCATAAAATATTTATTTACTTTTATCTTTATTAAAGATGTTTCACCTTGCACAAACACCACAATCTTTATTAATTATTATGAAAGGATATTAAAAAAGAATGACCATTAGAGGTTAGGAGAAAGAGAGTGAGATAGAACCCACTTTTTAAATTTCCCTATACTTGGTCTCTTTTTTAAGCGAACGTTAGTATATTCCCCCCACTCTTTCCCTATATTCGGTCTCCTTTTTGTGCCACCGTTCGCATTCGCCCAAGAGGAAACTATGGCAAGTCACAGCGTGGTTGTGGGTTATGTATTCGGTTTTTAGAACATTAGTCAATAAATATACAAAATTAAAAAATTTTAGAAACTTTTTAAAATTTAATATATAAAATATTAGGTAGGTTTCACAAAAATAAAAGATAATATTCTTGTTTGAAATCTTCTTTATAACCGACTTCAAAAAAGGAGGAGGTTCTCAATGCGAATGAATTTTTTTTTGTGTCTATTTTACATGATATCTTCGCCAATTCTAAACCGATTTTGATGATTTTTTTGCATTGGGTTCAATATAGTTTCAGAATGGTTCCGTTTTTTTATTGGTATTGGACCTTTTTTGCTATGTTTGTTCAAGCATAACTTTGTTTATGAACAGATTTTAATGATTCTTTCTGCGTTTGGATCCGTATAGGTCCAAGATAGTCAAGATACCTATTTATTTATTTATTTATTTATTTTATGTATGTTCAGCGAGAACTTTTTGCCACTTGGCCCGATTTCGATGAATCTTTTTTTATTGGAAAGGGGGTACCTTAGGAGTGGTCCCATATTAATTTGGTCAAATTCTGATGATATGATCAATGACGAAATAACGTAAATCTCCAATTCTTATGAGCAAATAATCGAAATTATAACAAATAAAATCTTTTATAAAAAAAAATCTTAATACATTCATTTAAAACCCGCTAACGTTTCGAGAAAATTTATATATTTATGAATTGAATTTTTCATAATTTTCTGATTCATTCGTCCGACTCTACGAGATGCATACAAAATATTATCTTAAGTCACTATTAATAACATCACTAAAAAGAGAAAAATAAAAATAATTTTTATAAAAAAAAAATAAAACCGACTTCAAAAAATTAAATCCAACAAATAAAATAATAATAACACAAAAATAAAATAAAATGGACTAAAAGGTATAAAATAGTTATCTAATTTAGTTACAACTAAACGATGAAATTGTTACATGAAATCACTTTTTGAAGTCGGACCTAAACAAACTATATAAGCGAGCGTACCCGCCAAATGTACTAAGTAAAATCCCTCGAGTGCGATTCATAAAATGTATCTTTTTGTCACCGACTTCAAAAAGTGATTTAATGTAACAATTTCATTGTTTAGTTGTAAACTATTATAAATTAGATAATTATTTTATACCTTTTAGTGCATTTTATTTGATTTTTGAGTTATTATTATTTTATTTGTTGCATTTTTTTTTTTGAAGTCGGTTTTATTTTTTTTTATAAAAATTATTTTTTACTTCAACCCTTCCCCTCTCACCTTATCTCCCCCTTCTCTTATTGTTAAAGTTAAGAAATTTACTTCTAAAGCATTTTTGTATTCAGTTTCATCTGTGAACTCCTGAAGATGGGCTCATACCCCGAAATATATATAGAGTCGGGCTAAACAAGCATCTTATCTGTTATTTTTGTGAAACCTACGATAATTAAATAAACTGCAACGGATCGTTGCTAAACTTTATCCAAATTCATTTGAAATATTAATATCTTTGTTCCTTTATTATTAATCAGATATCAATTGCGATTTGCAGCTCATGTTAACTTTAGTTCAAAAATAATTCTCATTTAATAGTCGAGGAATAACCATTCTACATTGGATTTTTGACATTTCGGTTATTATTGTAACCATTGCTAAGGACATGGAGAAATCGAGTTAAAATCAAAAATAGCCATCGATTTTCATCTAATACTTGAGGAATAACAATTCTACATTAGGTTTTTGACGGTTCGATTATTATTGGTAACCATTGCTGAAGACATGGAGGAATCGACTTCGTCGATTCTTCCACGTTTTCAGTAGAGGTTGCCATTAATAGTCGAAACATCAAAAATGGAATGCAATAAGGTTATTCCTCTAGTATTAGATGAGAATCGATCGTTATTTTTGATTTTAACTCGATTTCTCCATGTCTTCAGCAATGGTTACATATAATAACCGAAATGTCAAAAATCCAATGTAGAATGGTTATTCCTCGACTATTAAATGAGAATTATTTTTGAACTAAAGTTAACATGAGCTGCAAATCGCAATTGATATCTGATTAATAATAAAGGAACAAACATATTAATATTTCAAATGAATTTGGATAAAGTTTAGCAACGATCCGTTGCAGTTTATTTAATCTCAATATATTTCGGATTATTAGTCCATCATCAGGAGTTTACAGATTACAAACTGTTTGTATTATTATTAGTCCATCCTGATGATGGACTAATAATCCGAAATATATTGAGATTGTATAAACCTCTTTGAATTTTATTTCATTCACTGTGAAACTACACTCCCTTTACTTTATTAATTAATATAATGTTTCACCTAAAACCTGCACCACTTTCCCTTAAGTAAAAAAAAAAAAAATAATAATAATACTGATGTTCATCGCATTCTTAAGTATCAATGGTTTTATTTGACTATAAGGTAATACCTACTTTGACACGAAATTTAGTATTTATTTTCTTTACATGACAAATTTTTTGAGGGCTACTAACTACTATTTTTGTTTTTCTATATTTTCTTTTATTGACCTCTTGGCGCAGAGAACCCAAATCTCCCGTTGTGGAACTCAGATTGAGAATCACTGGGCTAGGGCTTTGATTTAGAGTCACATTCTGGAGAGTCGCGTTAGTTTGTTTGAAGGGACGTAACTAACGCCTTTATTATCATTCTTAAAAATACTATCAAATGACTGAATGAATCAATCTTGTCTTCTGATTACAAACATGAATCTATTCATAATTCATTTTTATTATTTATCGAACCGTTTCTATTAACAAAATTAGAGAAACAAATGAAAACTTTATTTAAAAACTCCCTTAAGTTTCATCTACAAAATTTGATGATTTTAGTAAATTTTGTTCGTCGATGATTTTGACTTAAAAGTTGAAATTTAGCACAATGATAAAGCTTATGTTTCAACTCATTAGCTAACAACCATTCAAGAGTTCTTCATATATAGATTCAATTTTAAAAAAAATTTTAAATCTGTAAACCTAAATCTAATCAGTTATTTCTTCATTTTCGAAATACAAAAATTTTGGCACCAGAAGAAACTTTTCACGACCTTCTGTATGTAATGAAACTCATACACTCAAAAAGAAAAAAAATCTATTTCTAAAAATACTTCTTTACGTTTAAGAAAACAAATAAATAAATAAATAATGACCTTTATTATTCAATACAAAAATACAAATGTTTTAAAATTACAAAAAAAACTTCTATTTTTAACTTTTATTTTTAACATTTTTTTTTAACATAAAAAAAGACCGTTTAAGAAAAGTTTTTCTAAACTTGAATAAACAAAATGAATGAATTTAATACTCCGGCCACCTCGCTTGTTGTCTTCGTCAAACATAATATATCGAATAATTTAAATATTTTTCTACTAGAGAACACTTGTACATATTTTAAAATCTTTTTCCATTTCTCTCGATCAAAATCCTCTCGAACATTATCCAATTAAGTTACCGTCAATACAATTGCACTTCATCGATGCAAATGACAATTTACATAATAAAGCGTAGAAAACAAGAGAGTAATCGGACAAATATGTACACATAAATTCAATTTATTTTGTATTATTGAATAACTATATATTTCCCACTCCTTTATAACTAGGCAAAGATTACATATTTGTGTGTGCTTAAGACTACATGGCAGAAGTTAATAAAAACTTTTATGGCGTAATCGATTCGAAGTGATATATGACGCACTGTGAACAAAAATAAGACAAATATATAAAATATTCTATCTAAATTATGTGATTTTTCTTCTCAGCGTGTCATATATAATTTTTGACATTTTTTTACACATTAAAATAAAATTGATAGGTGCTGATCTAACCAAATGTTTTGGGCGAATATGTAACGATTGTATATCCACCGTTCCGAAAGTGTCTTTAAATTTTATTTTTTAATTATCTATTAATACTATATCCTTTAAGAAGGTATAAACAGTTCGTTTTTCGGGGATCAGGCTAAAATTGAGTTTTTGATTATTTATATCACTTTTGTTAAGGGAGAATGGTGTGGGTTCTTGGTGAAACATTTTAAATAAAGTAAAGAAAGTTTTGAAATATTTTAGAAACTTTTTAAAATTTAAAATATCAAATACTAGGTAGGTTTCACAAAAATAAAAGATAAGATGCTTGTTTAGTCCGACTCTATATATATTTCAGGGTATGAGCCCATCTTCAGGAGTTGACAGAGGAAACTGAATACAAAAATCCTTTAGAAGTAAATTTCTTAACTTTAGCAATAAGAGAAGGGGGAGGGAGATAAAGTGATTGAGGGAAGAGTTGAAGTAAAAAATAATTTTTATAAAAAAAAAAAAAAAAACGACTTCAAAAAAATAAAATGCAACAAATAAAATAATAATAACTCAAAAATCCGAAATATATTGAGTACAAACTATTTGTAATCTGTAAACTCCTGATGATGGACTAATAATCAGAAATATATTTGAGCTTTATTTCGTTCACTGTGAAACTACACTCCCTTTACTTTATTAATTACTATTATTGACTCAGTGATACCATTTTTGTTGCTCTAAAGTTCCTTAAATTTCTTATAATACAAAGATTACGTTACATTAGTAATAAAATGAAAATTAAATTGTTTTATTAATATTTTGTTATTAATGACATTTGAAATAATATTGGTTTTCAAATAGATGAGAATATTATTAATGAGTATACATTAAATATGTAAAAAAACTGTCCGATTCGAAAGGGGCATAGGGTATCCCAATGACATTAACAAAAAAATTTAATAATAATATTATTCATGAAAATAAAAATGTTAGGTATTGTAATTTAAAATGCATGTTTTTTTTTTTTGTACCCAATTCCCCCAAAATCTAGCAAATTTTTAAAATGTGGCAACAACGTCACCGGCGGCGCGGGGGTATGTTATATTTCGAAGCTATAAAAGTAGCAAGATGTTGATATTTTGACGAAAAATTAAATATCTCATATTTTAATGCTAGGGGGTTCCTCAGAATTAAATACAAGTTCTCTAGAGTTCCTCGTTCTACAAAATATTGAGAAACACTGCCCCAGCCTAACAATATTTATGATCCAATAACGGTTGCACAGCTGATTTGTACTGCCTTAGCTGCTTGATATGGAAGTCCTTTTGACTTTCTTAAAAAGAGCATCCAGAACAACTTATAGCCAAAAGGTTTTCAGATTACTACTATTTATACTATGTTGATATTTTCTCTCCCGCTTTACGAATAATGGCGGAACGAATATTTTAGCTTACAAAGAGCTCGTCTGACAGCGGACTGCGGGCACATTTCTATGAATTTATGTATTCACTCAAAAGTAATCTGCCATATTGTCTTTGTTATTTATTTTTATTTATAATTACAATATGTAGATCTTGACAGACCCTTGCATTATGAAAAAGAAGAGAGTGATTCCAGGTATGGGAGGAAAATAAGGTGTTTGTTCAGGCGGGTCTGAAAGGAAAGAGGCAGACATGGAGAAAGGCATGGGATAAACTTATCTGCTAATGAATTGTTACCGGGTTTTTTCCTGAAGGAATGTTGGGAATCACCTAGCTGTTATGGGATTTATTGAATTTAATGAATATACTGATATTTCTATAAAAAAGGGAAAGATTGAAGGGTCATGTAAAGATTGGTCAATGATTGAAAGGAGCCAATAACGATCACACTTTCTATACATCTAAACTCTAGAGTTCCTGAAGGTTTACTTTATCCAATGCGAAGCATGGGGAAAGTATTGTAATCGGTTTAGCGGCAAGCGCGACTTCAAAGGGTCCTCAGGTAAAGACTACGGAACCCATGGACTCAATTAAAGTCACAAAGTATCACAAGTATTCAATTAGGTTGAATTTTAGCACGTGACGGTTTTGCCAAAAATTACATGGGGTCTCGTCGAGAGGCCAAAAAGTGCGATTTTTTCATTTAGTGCGTGCGGATGTATGGATGGATGGATGGATGTTATCGTTTTTTGGCCCACGATTATTTCCATACCGTTGCACCGATTGAAATGAAATTGAAAACCTACCATTATTTTACCAAAATGAAGAGCTGATTAGTTTTTGGTACATATCGGCCCACAAACATTAGTACTTTATTTCAGTACATTTTTAGATTTTTCTAAATATCTTGAAAAAGACCTAACCAATTTTGATGAAATTTAATATCCTAATTAAGTAACTTGGGGACCACAAAAAATGTTAAATAAAGTTTTTAGTAAAGTTATATTTTAAAGTACTTTACTCTAGAGTAAGATAGTACTTTTTAAAAAATTTTATTTTAAATTCCTTAAAACTTATTCAATTGATCGTTTTATATAGCTCTTTTAATCTTGCTTAAGTAAGAATGGATAGGCTTCTCTCTGTGAAATGATAAAAATTTGGGAGGAAATTTTATAAGTAACCATAGCAACTGCGTTGTTTTCTTATCCGTTCCCTTTACTGAAGACATAGAGGAATCGAGTTAAAACCAAAAATAGCGATTGATTCTCATCTAGTATTTGAGGAATAACCATTCTACATTGGACTTTTGACGTTTCGGTTTTTATTAGTAATCATTGCTGAAGACATAGTGGAATCGAGTTATCTAGTACTTGAGGAAATACCATTCTATATTGGACTTTTGACGTTTCGGTTTTTATTAGTAACCATTGCTGAAGACATAGTGAATCGAGTTAAAACCAAAAATAGCGATTGATTCTCATCTATTACTTGGGGAATAATAATTCTACATTAGATTTTTGACCTTTCGATTATTAAATTGAAAGTTTTTACCGAAAGTAGCAGAATTTTTATATTTTGAAGGAGACAATAAAAGAGTGTGTCTTCTGCTGGAATTATAAATTTTATTTATTTATTTATAACGAGAATTAATTCCTGTGAATACATTGTAATAGACTGTTGAAGAGGGCAAAGCCCTCGAAACTATAGTCTCGTTATAAATAAATAAAATTTATAATTCCAGCAGAAGACACACTATTTTATTGTCTCCTTTGATCTTTCGATTATTATTGGTAACCATTGCTGAAGACAAAAGCAGTATATAAACAAAATGTACATGAATAACTTCTATCCACGGCTGAGTTTAAAATGCGCACTGACGAGATTAGATGTGGGGACATAGGAATTTTGGGAATAGACTTTTGTTTTGAAGTGTAATATTATCATTCTGCCCCTGTTGTTGCCATAATAAATGGACTCCGTAGGAAGCGTACGACAATATTGTTTCCTTAAAAAAAATTATATTTTTAGAAATATATTAACATTCTGATAATTTTATTTCATTTCGCTATTTTCGGGTTGATTTTTTTTTTAATGAGAATTTCATGACTGCGAAAATTTTTCTTGCGAACCCCCCGAATTTTCTCTATATGAAATTATATTTTTTATTTTGTCGATTGAATAAATAGATTAGAAGATATAGATAAGTAAAGTCGATAATATGACATAAACAGTTGATATTTTTTTTCTTTAAGCTATTTACTGTTAATTTTCGAATTAAAAATTTTGATATGTTAATCAGAAAAATGTTCGCTTTTGATATTAACAGGTTTATAGTGTTTCAGCCATTATAAATTAAAAACAGCACTTGACATAAGTTCCAGAGTTAGGAATTGGAAAGTTTTGCTGAATGTTTTCGACTAGTTAACCGTCAGATAAGCGTACATTCACCTAACATGATTGGAATCTAACACGTATTTTGATTAAGATGACCTTCATTTAAGTCAACCGGAAATAACTTATCTGACCTTTAAAAGTTAATTCATTCAAGAACTAAGTTTGCAACATGCTGCTAAATTCTGAGATTCGTGTGTTTTCCGATGGATAAAAGCGACGACTTATAGATATATTCGAAGGTAAAAGAAAAAAAGAAAATAGGTGGCCAAAGAGAATTCCAAATGACAACCACTTGACTCTTTTTCACTTTAGAATTCTTTAATATTGTTAACTTAAGAGAGCTTTAAAGATTGTTCTAATTTAATTACGGCCAGAATATCAAAATTCATTATTAAGTGAAAGACCAGGCTGTCCATTTCATTCCAACTGAGATGGATAATAAATTTTCTATCTGGCAATGACATGATAGGGGTGAATTCATGGCAGAGTATAAAAGCAAAGGAAATGTCCGGAGAAACTATTTGGATGATTATAAAGGGATAAAATCGAAAGACGAATTCTACATGTCTAACACTCACTTATAAACTTGCTAATCTGGTAAATTTTTTTGAGTTAAAAGATAAAAAAGACATTATCTTTTTCCATTTAATAATTAAATGTGATGTTTATGCAAACAAATCAGAAAAAAATCGAATCATTATATATGAGAGCTCTTGTTCGTTTAATTTCTTAAATTTGGTAGAAAAGGATGAATTAATAAACAGAAATGTAGTCAAAATTTCAGGGAAACATTTTTAAATCAAAATATGCCATTACATTTCATACATTTTTCTAAATACTGAAAGAATAATCTCTTATAATATTTTATGTGACTTTTTTAGAGAATATTTATTTCTAAGTCTTTAGTTTAATTAACCAATTTAGCAGGACCGGCGCAATGCAGGTTCACCGCGTTCGCCGGAATCCGGGCTCGTGTTTTGAGGGACCCCGAGGTTTACGAAAATTACCCAATTAAAAAACACCGATTTTGATTAACTTTTTACAGAATGATAATACCATTAGAATCCAGTTTGATATGCAGCCGTTGCACAAAATCATAAATTGCTAGAGTTACTTTTTTATTAATTTACTCCAATAATAATTAATAGAAAATCAATGGAGATTTATTGGTTTCTTAATAAATTCATCCAAATTAGAACTTTTTGAAATAACCATCTTTTTCTAAACATAATAAATTAATAATTTTTCAATTTTATTTCCAAATAAACCAACTAATAAATTTGTAGAAAAGTTTTTATTTTGCCGAGAGTAGCAGAGTTGTTGAATCATAAAGAGAAACAGAGTGGTTGTCCTCTGCTTGATCAAACAGATGACAACCTCTTTGTTTCTCTTTATGAATAAATTTGTATTTATCAAATGAATTTATTTCATCGTCTCATTTTTTATAATCATATCTTTTTTAATTGTTCAATGAAATATAAAAAATATTAAAAATAACCAAGAAAAATATTACAGTAATGCAAAAAAATGTATATATATTTTCGCAAAATGTTTTTAGGTATAAAGCTAAAATTTAGTATAGTATAATGTAAAAATACATAGATTCAAATCGAGTTTCATTGGATAAAATTATTTAAGATTGGCAATTTATACTCATAGGAAAAGTTTTCAGATATAAAGCAAAAATTTGGAGCATTAAAATGTGAAAATACATAGTTGCGTACCAAGTTTCAGCTAATTAAATAAAACCATTCTATATTGACAATTAATATTCTCGGGAAAGATTTTAAGATATACAGCTAAAATTTGGTGCATTATAACATAGTTGTGTACCAATTTTCAGCTCAATAACTAAAATCATTCAAGATTTTGGAATTTTGTACTTTCAGGAAACGTTTTCAGGTATAAGATTAAAATTTGGTGAATTGTAATGTGAAAATATATATATTTGGGTACCAATTTTCAGCTCATTAGGTATAACTAAAAGCATTTATACCAAATGAAAATAATTTATATAGGTAATAATTATTTTTTTTTACTTAATTGATATTTTTTCATCAGAGAAAATGAATAAATTCGAAATATTTGAGAAAACATTTTTTTGCAAACAAATCCGCCAACACGTCTCAACTTGTCCATGAGTGACTCGACTCGTTTGAAATAGATTCGATTTTTCATTGTTTAAAAAATAGGAAATATGCAAAACGAGCAATTCTAGAGCAATTGAGTACTGATATGAATGGTTGACTTCCTGACCAAATTAATTTTATTTATTTATTTTATTAAAAAACAAAAATATCCTTCGATGTCTTCTTTTATTACACGTTTTTAGAGTTTATTTGCTAATAGAGTTAGAAGAGAGAGGGAAAACATTATATCGCCCTCTCTTTCCCACTATGATTGGGATTTTATATGAATATAGTAATTTATTATATTAATTATAAAAACAAAACACTTTCAATAGTGTGGATGAATGAAAATAAAAATTCACAAATCAAGTAAAAATATCTGTTGTTTAAAATAGAATCTATATTTATCTTTTGACGGTACACGTGTAAATGATCAATACTTTTATCATAATTTGTTAGAATATTACACACACAAACGTATTTGTACTGATAATACATTAAACCATCATCCAGCTATCTATAAATTAATGCTAGTGCTTTACACATTCTCCGACTGTCTCTTTTAGCGTTCAGCTTCTAATTCTTTTGCCTTTTTCTACTTCCAAACCCCTCTTTGTGAATCACTCTAATTAATGAAATGTTACTTTAACAGGTTTTGACCTGTAAACTAGCGAGATACTAGTAAATTACCTTAATGAGTGCTGTGGTTGATACCAGTGCACGGAGAAATACAAATTTTCAATCGAGGAATGTTTTTGCTGAAATGGTGTGTGCCAAAGTAGAGTTACGGTTATGAATGTAAGTTTTACTTTGTAGGAGAGTTAAATTCTCAGAATTAAAGTGAACACGCCACCCTCATTAAAGTGATTGCTGCTGATACCCAAGATTTAACCCTTTCCTTATCAATATATTTTTTTTTAATAATGATCTCAACAAAAACACTTGTGTAAAAAAAGGCCAAGTTCGAGCCAAAAAAGTGGTGAGATCTAATGTGCTGCCAAGTTCAACATCATCAATTTATTAAATGAGTCGAGAATATATTAGTAACTTCAATTAAAACGCATGTTTTTCATTTCACATGTCCCTCTATATTTTTTATTGATTTCACATTTATAAAATAAATCTATATTTTTTATTGATTTCACATTTTTAGCTGAAATTATTTTCCTAAAACTTGGCTTTTGCGCATTAAATTATTATTATTATTGTTTGATAAGGCCTCCACCACTCCCCTCTTATTAAGATCCCATGATATGGTAACTAGTAATTCGTGACATACATAATAATGCGTAAAAGCCAAGTTTTATGAAAATAATTTCAACTAAAAATGTGAAATCAATAAAAAATATAGAGGGACATGTGAAATGGAAAACATGCGTTTTAATTGAAGTTACTAATATATTCTCGACTCATTTAATAAATTGATGATGTTGAACTTGGCAGCACATTAGATCTCACTACTTTTTTTGGCAAACGGATTTTATTAATCGAAATTGGCCTTTTTTTACACAAGTGTTTTTGTTGAGATTTCACTTCTTTTTGTAAGTTGGA
Source organism: Forficula auricularia (assembly GCA_024734495.1). Taxonomy (NCBI): domain Eukaryota; kingdom Metazoa; phylum Arthropoda; class Insecta; order Dermaptera; family Forficulidae; genus Forficula; species Forficula auricularia. The sequence goes on from JALMQS010000070.1 coordinate 10,311,668, forward strand.
TGGGAATTTAGCCTACAAGATTCACGCATTTATTTTAAAGACTGAATTTTCACTCCTTCATTTTATGTCCTGAAGAAGGGAAAGTTTCGCTTTTTCGATTTTTACCTTTAAATATACCCCAAACTCCATCAGTAGGACAAATTTCAGCATGTTGTATGTTAATTTATCCTATAAATTTAACCCCTTCATTTCGGGCTGAAGAAGGAAAAGTTTCGATTTTTCAATTTCTTCCTTTATTAATGTGTCAAGCTTTACCAGTCTGCCAAATTTCATCATTCTAGGTTCATTGAATTTTTAGTTTTTGTTAATTAAGCCTATAACATTCACCCCTTCATTTCGGGCCTTGAAGAATGAAAAGTTTCGATTTTTCAACTTCCTCCTTTATTACTGTGTCAAGCTATACCAGTATACCAAATTCCAGCATTCTAGGTTCATTGAATTTTTAGTATTATGTTAATTAAGTCTATAAATTTCACACCTTCATTTTAGGTCCTGAAGAAGGGAAAGTTTTGATTTTTCCCATTAATTGTACCCCAAACTCTACCTGCCTGCCAAATTTCAGCATTCTAGGGTTAGCAGAAGTAATCTAGAATTTTGATGAGTGAGTCAGTGAGTGAGTGAGTGACGAAAAAACCTATCTTTGGCTTCTTGTAACTTGGATAGTATAAACAGTAGAAATATGAAATTTTGTAATTTAGTTAAGCTTAAGGACCAGTATTCTTTAAAAAAAATTCAGCCATGTAGAGGTTTCCATTACGAAGTTACAGAGGCGTCAAAATGGCCTGAGTTGTTTCCTGTAAAGGGTAGTCTGGCAGTGCTCGAATCCAACTTGGCTGGGGCACTGCCGTGCCCCCAGATACCTCATTAAAAATTTCATTTTTTTAGCATTCTTCCCAAAAATCGAGACTTTCTTAAAACGCCCCGCGATAAATTGTTAAAAATCGGGACTGTCCAGCCAACAGTGCACATACCTAAGTATTTTAGATTACAATAGATTGTTATATGAAAGGTTATTTGACCGTTCTTATATTTTGAATACTGCCTCTTCGGATTCTCCTCTTTCAAACAATCACAGATTTATGAATATCTCTGTAAAGCCTTTAATAAGTAGAGTTCAAATTATCGTTGAAATTTGAGATAAGTTGCCCCCCCCCCCCCGCCACTAATAGAAGTATACTGCCTATATCTTCAAGCTCATAAAAGTACATTAGGCAGACATTCAAGGCTCTTCTAAACGTATTTTAGACCACTAGCAAGTTGAGAAGATGATTTTAAGATGTGAAAAAGAAATCTTGGTGCTATTTCATGGAAAGATAGCAATTTTCGAATTGATCGTGGTGAAATTCCAAAAGAGTTATTCAGTAAGAAAATAAGAATTGATAAATAAATAAAAAATAAATAATCCTTAAAGTATAATAGTGTGTGTGGTTTTGTGTAATGGAGTTGAATATTCTCCGAAATCTCCATCTAATTAAAAAAAGGCCAAGTTTAATTAACCGCTAATAAATTAAATTAACACTTCAAGCGACAATCTCCTCCCCTTTTCAGACAGTAATCTGCTCCTTCCAGCCTGTTTCATAGCAATGTTGCCTGCCTCTCGCATTGTAATTCAGCTCCATCAGTCCGCCTTTCGCTCTTTCGTAAAATAATCCTTTTCAATTCATTTAGTCTAGTTTAATTATTTCTCTACTTTCTATTTCTCTCTTTTATTTTATTATATTTTTTTAAAATACCAATTTATGTCATTACAAAACCATTTTTTTCAATAGATTTTTAAAATAATTTTTGTTATTATTTTTATTTATTTAAAGCAAGAATACATATAGTGAAATACTTATGAACTTTTTAATTATTTATTATTTATTTAAACGAATAATCACATACACATTGGTCTGCGCCAGAACTATCGACTACTACCTATGATGATGTCCCACTCTTGGCGGTTGTTTTCATAGTCACCAGGTCTAAGGACACAAGGAATTTTAGCAATGTGACACAAATTTAATTTTCCAGTTTCGAAATATATTTCTTTTTCCCCTTGAGCCCGAACGGTTGGTCGGAGAAAAAAATCTAAACGATGAAATTTGTAGGAAATTTTATGAACTTTCATTTTGAATAGAAAGGTTATTTACAAAAAGTTGATAGTTTTCAAGTTATAAGCCAAAACCATCAAAAAATGGAAATGTTCACCTTTTTTTGCATTTTCTACAATGTTGCGTCACGAAAATGGGCTAGGAGACCTCAGATTTAAATTCATCGCCCCAAAAAACACATACTAGTATATGCAAAAAATCAGAACAACCCCAAAACTTTCCCCATTTGAGCACAATTTGACTGGACTATCCGTACAAGAAATTTTGACGTCTGGCAATTGTTAAAACCCGGCAAAAGTGTGGTTTTTTGGAAGTATTATTAAAAACATATAATTAAGAAGCTATTAAAATGTCAGCGTGAATCAATCACTTTATTTTTTAAATAAAAAAAATGCAACTTTAGGGTTGTCTGGCTTAGTATTACCCCCCCCCCCCTTAAAGTGTCTGACTTAGTTAATTTTTAATTTAAAATCAACTTAACTTTCGAATAGCATTTGTTGGAATTTGAATCAAACACTTTTTTTGGCGAACATTTTTTTACAACTTTCTCCTATGCGCAGTAGCAGCAGTACCCAGGTAGATCAGGAAAACAGCCGATTCCCTACTCATCTATACTATTAATACCTCTAGGTGAAATATCTACTTGAATCAAACACTTGATGAAAAATGGGTCATAGGCTCTCCGACTATTAAGTAAGTTTAATATCATTTATGAGATAATTTTAAAAAGTGTATGTTCCTTTATTTTGGAAAAATGCCAACAATTCATTATTAAGTTCTAGAATTGAACACTTTTCCCCTGAGTAGTGATCTTTCTGAAGTACACGGCAGTTGTCATGGCAGTGGAAAGCTGGGCGTCGCCTGTTCTATAGAATTTCTTTTTACTTTTATATAACCACACACTAAGCAAAAACACAATTTTTTTTATTATTAAAGAATTAATAACATTAATATATTTATTGGACATTTAATGAGAAGCCACACATTTTTATAATAAGTAAAATGAACACATTCCAGAATTCACAAACATACAAAAAGAGTTTTTTTTTTTTTTTAAATTCGACACGTCACAGAGACAAAAAAATATTACTGGCAATACAAGTCTTCTTGTTTTTTAAAAATAAGTGTTACGATGTCTGTAAGCATTGGGGAGGGGAGTTCAAAAATTTGAAATTATCACTCGTAGATCTTCAATAGATTTGGAATTAGGTTTTTTCTCCAAATTAGTCCCAAAAATCATAAATTTTCATTGTTTGTTCAGATCTTACAAAGTGGATACAATTAAAATTTTTCTTCAATTTTATTTTCTTTCAATTAATTTATTGGAGGGTTAGGTTGGCCGAGGGGTTATCGTACATGCCTTCTAATCAAGCTAGCGCGGTTTCAAGTCCGAATCGCTGCAAACCGGCTTTAATCTGATCTCTACATAATTGAGAAAAATTAATTAATATAAAGTACATCGTAAAATTGCTAATAGTTAAAGCCGAGAATACAAAAAAAAAAAAATTAATTTTTCAAATTTAAATTTTCCTCATTTTTTTTCAACGCCCCCAAATTGCACTGAGAACACTACTTCCCAGCTGCACCGCTCCGAGGAAAACCCTGCTTTAGATAGATAATAATTTTTTATAAATATATTTTTTATTACCAATGAGGTTACATTACTCCGTAAGGTGATAAATGAAAAGAAGAGAAATGAACCGGACACCCCAAAGTCAAACGCTATTAATCTTGGATTATTATAAAAAATTAAAAAAAGTAATAACAATAATCTCCAAAAGTTTTGATCTAAATAAAAAATTAAATTAGGATTAAAAATTAAAAAAAAAAAAATTCTCAAGCTATACCTATAATGTTATTATGCTTAATAAATTTAGAGATGATGCTGAAAATAGATATTGAGTTGTATTTATTTATTCAAAAATTGAATTTACAAAGTGTATTTTCAAAGGCTTAATATAAAAGTGAAATATGAGAGAATAAAATGGCAGGCAGAAGAGCACCTAACGAAAGGATCTAATTTCGCTTTTATGTTATCGTCGTCTCTATGTCAAAGCCACACATGTGCAATTTAGTTGTGAGTTGATGAAATTTGAAAATATATTCATCATTTTCAATATACAAATTGAAGGAGAAAGTAAAAACTTTTTATAAGCATCGGTTTGCTTTCCCCAAATTAGAGTCATTTCAGAATTTCTTGTCAATGAACAGTTTTAGAATGAAACAAACAAGCAGAAACTAAATTTGCACAATTTCAGCTCATTAGCATTAATAATTCAAGAGCTTTCTTTATACTTTTTTTGGATTTCCTGTATTTTTTAATTAAATATTCATTTATTTATTTCATTCATTCATTGGGCCAGTGAGTTGAGAGAGTCGTGAAGGAGTGGCTTGTATATTAGATCGTTTTTGAATGAATACACTTTTATAATAATAAAAATTAGGTAAGTTTCACAAAAAAATGAAATAAAATAAAAATGAGTTAGAATCCGATATATTTCGAATCAATTTTATCCGATTTTTTATTATTATATAAACAATATATTATATGTACCAACACCTATCTCCTTAAAAGTTATTGAATACACTTTTACTTGTGCTTTTTAGTACATTTCGAAATACAAGCTAGTAGTAGAGTGGTGTTTTAATTTTTTTTTTAAGATATTTTGTTTATAGACTTACCATACTAAAAGCGGGACAATTTTGAAAGTATACTCGAAATAGAAAGTGGGCGGCGCTTTCTAATCGATTTTAGAAAGAGAAGAGTATATTCAGCTAACTAATGGAGTACTTAACAAAAAACAACAATTACCTACTAATTTTTAATTATTTTTAACTGAAAATAACCTATTATTAAAAAGTTATTGATTTATTCCTATTGTTAACTTAGTTTAAAAATTCTTTGTTATTTTTAATCGCGTCAAAAAATTCACTAAAATTTAGTTCACAATGGTTTTCGTATTGAGTTATTGCCATTTTTCGAAGCTTCAGTTTTTGACTTCGTCTATATTAGGTTCTTTTTAAATTTTACTTAATAACCAGGACAAAATGAAAATCTGATCGGGACGCGGATGCCGGGACCATACCTTAAAACCTAGACAGTTCCGGTCAAATCGGGACTTATGGTAAGCCTATTTAGAGAGAATTTCGTTGTTTATTGCTTGTTTTAATACTAACTGAATTGTTAATTAATGGTTATTATATTAGTTTTAAAGGCAACTGAATATCACTTCAAAATCTAATTAGTACGGAATTTAGAATCCCGCAAAGGCAAATGTTAGGTTTCTGTTTGGGCAGACAGACAGACAGACTGACTGCTGCTCGGCTTTGATCCAGAATCGCCTCACAGATCAAAATTGAATGTAAACAAAAACGAAATCCAAACCTTGAAAAAAAAGTTGCATAGTAGTCCCTTTAGCGAAAGTAAATAGAATGCTTTCCAACTGAATTATTCCTTCTATTTATCAATCGAAGTTATAGGCACAAGAAAAAAAATCTTGTGGGAATTTTTTAAATCGTTTAAAATTTAAATAAATTTTAGCTTAAACCAGGGGTACTCAACGTGCGGCCAGACGAGCTCTTTTGTTCGGACCGGAGAGGATTGCCGACGGGTCTTCTTAAAATAATAAATTAATTTTAAAAAATATTAGTTGATGAATGTATAATTTTTTCAATTTATCTAACTCTCCAACAATAAACTGCTTAGTAGAAAATGTGAGCATTTTTTATTATAAATTTTCTGTTTCTGATCTTAGTTACTTATTACGAAACAAAGCCAGTGAAAATAGTACCCCATGGTGTTTATTTTTCTTTGATCAAAGTTACATTCATTTTCATTCTGTCACTTTTTATTTTGATTATTTTCAAAAAAGGAGGAGGTTCTCAATTCGACTGATTTTTCTTTTTTTTTTTTTTTTTTTTTTTTATTTTACCTGATATATTTGCCAATTGTGAACCGATTTTTATGATTTTTTTACATTGGGTTCAGTCTAGTTTCCGATTGGTCCCGTTTTTTTTTCATTGGTATTGGACCTTTTGTGATATGTTTGTTCAGGCATAACTTCTTTGTTTATGAACCGATTTTAATGATTCTTTTTTTAATAGAAAGAGGGTTCTTAGGGGTGGTACTCTATTAATTCGGTCAAGTTCTGAAGATATGATCAATGACGAAATAACTTAAATTTCCAATTCTTATGACCAAATAATCGAAATTATAATAAATAAAATCTTTTATAAAAAATCTTAAAACATTCATTTAAAACCCGCAAACGTTTCGAGAGAATTTCTATATTTATGAATTGAATTTCATCATCATTTTCTGGGCTGGATGGGGATTTGAGGAAGTGACCAATCGACTTGATTGGGGAATAATGGAATTAAAATAATTATCGGAAAAGAGGTTTTTTTATCTAATTAGATTTTTCCTCTTATTAAAAACAAGGACTAAAGATGAATAAGGACACTCGATGATGGAGAAGTTATCTCCGGAATCGAAGCAAAAAATACAATGAATACGTTAATTAATGTAAAATAATTGGTTTAATAAAATTTATTAAAAAATATAAAAAAAAAAAAAAAATTTTTGCATCATTTTCTGATTCATTCGCCCTACGATTTCTCTTACGAGATGCATACAAGGTATTATATTAAGTCACTATTAATAACATCACTAAAAAGAGAAAAATAAAAATAATTTTTATTAAAAAAAAAAAAAAATAAAACCGACTTCAAAAAAATTAAATGCAACAAATAAAATAATAATAACTTAAAAATAAAATAAAATACACTAAAAGGTATAAAATAATTATCTTATTTAGTTACAAATAAACGACGAAATATTAACATGAAATTAATTTTTTAAGTCGGTGGCAAACATATACATTTTATGAATCGCACTCGACGGACCTTACTTAGTACGTTTGGCGGGTACGCTCGCTTATATAGTTTGTTTGGCACCAACTTCAAAAAGTAATTTCATGTTAATATTTCGCCGTTTAGTTGTAACTAAATAAGATAATTATTTTATACCTTTTAGTGTATTTTATTTGTTTTTTAAGTTATTATTATTTTATTTGTTGCATTTAATTTTTTTTGAAGTCGGTTTTATGTTTTTTTACAAAAATGATTAAAATGAAATTTTTAAGTACTAATATAAAATAATAAAACTATTCTCTCCTTTATCGTTCGAAGTTTTAAAGATTTCATCTTTTTCTTTAATTGAATTCCACTTCTCAAGGAGGCTCTAAAAACTTGAGAAGTTGGCCATTCAAAAATAACATTGGATTTATTTAAGACCTACGAGCATTCTGAAATTAAAAGCCTACGTACAATTTTGTATTACCCAGCAAGAGCTTAGCTAAAGAAATGTCTAAGGAGGGGGCGAATTTAGGTAGAAATGCTGAACCCCCATAAAATATTGGAAGCCGTTTTACCGCTGGGATTCAGGTGAATATATAATAAAAATAAATTTAGTCATCATGTTTCAAAATTTTTCACAAAAATTATTTTGCTTTGATAATAAAAGATTGTAAAATTTATTTTAAAATACTACAATTGATTTGGACTCCCTGATTTCCGTGGATATAGAATTCCACATCTTAGCGGATGATACCACAAAGGGCTCTATACGAGGTGGTATTATGAATAGGGATCTGTAGAAGTTTGGAGAGTGAGGTTTTCTCTAATTTATCTCTTAAAAATATGTACTTCTATGTATTTTTTTAATCCTAACTACCTATTGACCCGTTGAAGAATAAAAGAAAGGAAATATTAAAATCATAATTTTTGAGTTTGAGTTTTCTTCTCTGCAGTAGTCAAAGAAACAAAGATCAAAAGCGAATTCAAGAAGTAATAATTAAATGTATATTTGAACTCCATTCTATCATTTTATTTTCATAAACATTCTGATCTGCAATGGGATGGAATGAAAAGTAACTGGTCCATGAACACAAAGGACTGATTCACGTGAAGCCAATGTTATTCATAACTTAAAAAATAAATCATGACAGTTCATGCGGACAAAAAATTAAAAAAAAAAAAAACATTTAAGCATTTGTTTAAAGTTAATATCTCACTTTATAGGTAGGTATATTCGATTAAAAAGGAAAATTAACAATAGAACACTTATTTTGTTTCTATACACGAATGGGCAAAATACAATTTTTTGACTTACGAAACTCAAAATATCATTTATATTAAATATCATTTACCAGACTCTGAATACATCTTTTAATCGCGTTTTTAGGGTTCCGAAGAAATTAAAACTGAATCCTAATTGAGTCACTAAAAAATAATTTTTAAGAAAAAAATAAAACCGACTTCAAAAAAATTAAATGCATTTAGTTACAACTAAACTACGAAATATTAACATGAAATTACTATTTGAAGTCGGTGCCAAACAAACTATACCTATAAGCAAGCGTATCCACCAAACGTACTAAGTAAGAAGATCCGTCGAGTGCGATTCATAAAAGGTATATGTTTGGCACCGACTTCAAAAAGTAATTTCATGTTAATATTTCGTAGTTTAGTTGTAAGTAAATAAGATTATTTTATACCTTTTAGTGTATTTTATTTGTTGCATTTAATTTATTTGAAGTTTTATTTTTTTCTTAAAAATTATTTTTATTTTTCTCTTTTTAGTGATGTTATTAATAGTAATCATATCATCAGAACTTGACCAAATTAATAGGGAACCATCCATAAGATACTCCCTTTCCAATAAACAAAGAATCATCGAAATCGGTTCATAAACAAAGAAGTTAGGCCTGAACAAACCTAACAAAAAAGGTCTAATACCTATAAAAAAATGAGACCAATCGGAAGATAGACTGAAACCAGTGCAAATTTTTCAAGTATCAAAAATAAATTACATTTTTTTATCATGAGTGTGAGGTATTCCTGTAAATATTTCTGTAAGTAGAATTAACTTAATTTTTAACCGACTTCAAAAAAAGTAGGTTATCAATTCGACTGAATTTTTTTTCCTATCTATGTTACTCGGTTTCTTTGCCAATTGTGAACCGATTTTGATTTGTTTTCCATCGGGTTCAGTATTGTTTCTGATTGGTACCATATAAATTCCATTGGTATTGGACCTTTTTTGTAATGTATGTTCAATTGTTCACGCATAACTTCTTTGTTTATGAACCGATTTCAATTATTCTTTCTGCGTTTGGATCAGTATAGCTCCAAGGTACCATATAAATTCCATTGGTATTGGACCTTTTTTGTAATGTATGTTCAATTGTTCACGCATAACTTCTTTGTTTATGAACCGATTTCAATTATTCTTTCTGCGTTTGGATCAGTATAGCTCCAAGGTAGTCAAGATATCTAATTATTTTTTTAATGTATTTTCAACGAGAACTTTTTGTCACATGGACCGTTTTCCATGATTCTTATTTATTGGAAAGACCGTACCTTAGGGGTGGTCCCATATTAATTTGGTAAAGTTTTTAGTTTCTGAAATTTTGAAGTCGACTTTATATATAGGTATTTATGAAAATACTCTAAATGTTTGAAATTTTAGGGATGCTCCGCACGCCACTGTCTTTTATGTATAATTTTTTATTGATTATAATTTAATAATTTCGATACTAATCCCAAGAAATATATTAAATGGCAAAGCAATTATATCATATGACAAAATGTAGGTAAGTATATGTACAAAATAAAGTATAAATGATATATGATTTTTTAACTTAATCCCGTTTTTCAAACTAAGGCTGTTTGCTGTTTATTAAATGTATTGTTTCCTTGTACAGAGCCTGAAGAAGATTATATAAATGAGAAACGTCGCGATTGATCGTGTACTAGTCTGCAATATTATTTGATCCATTGACGTCTGAAATTCTTTTTTAATTCTCTTGAGTATGAACCGTAAATTTCCAATGACCAATAAAATAGTAGATTAAGAAGAAAGAATACGTCAATAGCAATATTCCTCCTAATGATCAATGAATATTCTATATTTTAAAGATAGAACAGAAGAGTTAATTTCTCAAAAATGTTAGCTTTTCCTTCGCCTATCCTATTTTATAGATCTATTAGTAAAATATGTTAATGATTTCAGAGATATTTATAGTATGTACAAAATTCAATGTATTTTATTGAAGTAATAAATTTCCCTTTTTCCAAGGGCTGGTGAAATGTCCAGGGTGAATTTGGATTGTGTCCAAGATTTTAAATTTACCATATTTCTTCTATGTTTACACATCACGAACATCAATGCTAAAACTCAAAGATACAACTCTTTTTCATTTAATACATTATTTTAGACTAGCTGTAGGAGTGTATTTGTTTATTTTTTAGAGATTATATTTTGTGTGTGGAGGGGGGGGGGGGGGGGGGGCATCATGGACCAATGACCAATGTAGTTTTCGTTCTACATGCTAATACCAACGGCAACGTCTGAATCTACACAGACTGACTTGATTAAATGAGGCAAGTGTTCCATCACTTTAAAAGATAAATCGTGTTCAGCTACAAAAGCAGCTAATTTTAATTTAGATATTTTGAATTGGAAATTATTTTTCAAATTAATTTTCTTAATAACTTTTTCAATAGGAACCACATCTGTTGAACATTTAGAACTAAAAAGAATTTAATTTATAGGACAGATTCTAAGGGGGGATGAATTCCCTCTGATATCGCAATTTAATAATATTTCTATTAAAATCTTAGAATCTGTCCTATAAATTAAATTCTTTCTCGTTTATAATTGATTTGTTAATCTGAACCCGAGCTCATTTTTGAAAAACATTCCAACTCTTTTCAAAAATAAGATGCTCATATCTTTACTTTTATATTTAGAACTAATTTTGTGTAGCGACCTCTACCCGTACTTTATATTGATATTTTGAAGCTTATATTTTTTAGGACTGTAATGTATCATAAATGTACTACCTCTGAGATATTTTATTGAATGTACTAGAAACTAAATTATTTTAATGTTAATGTACTATTGTACTTTTCAAGAAAAAATGTACTGTAAATAATACATTTGTACTGTAACGGGAGCACATTCCCAAACATTTCCACATTAGTTTTATGACATTATAAGACAATTTGTCAAATAAATTAATTTCAAAATTGAAATTGAAACCTAGTTGAAAAATAATCGAAATTTTATTCTTGCAGAAAATCTTTGAGCTTAAAAATAACAAGAAATGATCGATTGGGTCAGTAGGGCATGGGACGCAATCACCCCCGAAAAGATTTCACTAGCAGGTTATCTGTTCTACGATCTGGAATTTCCAATAGTTTGGGTGAAAGAGAAGGAAATGGTAAACCACCCCAGTTACTGATTTCCTAATGAGAGAGAAGGGGAATTATAAGGATAATATACCACAACCATACTTAAGTGGGAGATAAATTTAACCGAATTTATCGCGCGGAGAATTTACCACTGCTCGAAGCCCCTAAAACCTTAGTAAATTGGATATTGAATTGTATCTAAGTTTCTAAGATTGGCTCGTGATCCCGGCTTCTTTTCCTTCTGCTCTGTTCTTTTCACGATTGAGGGGCCAGCCCATACAGGCCTTTAGGGGATCCACCTTCTGGTGTATCTCCTTCTCACATCAATATCATTAGAAAAAAAAATACGGATACGTAGAGATCGTAATCGCTTTCATAAAAAGCGTAAAAAATGATTCAATAACTCATAATATCCTAGCTTTTTCCTTTTTAATCTTAAGATGATGTTGATTTATTACTGGAATATATTCTTAAATAGTAATTCGGATTTTGGTTCTTGATTACTTGAAATTTAAATTCTGCAAAACCAACAGAATTTATTTACTTTTCCATGTGTTGCTCTTTCTCGAGGGATTTTAGTAATAAATTTTATATGGAATGTAATAAAAAAGTTCAATGAAAATAATAAAAATATATAATATATAATAAATATATATTTTTGATTTATATAAAACTTTTTATTTCAAAAGTAATAATATAAAATTTCATTGAAGGGTTTTGCGGAAAGGTCCCAAGAGCTGTAGGTTCCTCGCTCTAGTTCTAGACCAATCACTAACTAAAGATTCAACAGGATAGTTATTTTTAAGTAGTATCTCCCAAGAGGGATAATGTCTTTTTTAAGGTCGAGTATAATGTTTGTAGTCTGAGTTTCAATCGATGACTTTATTTTAAGTTGGTATTTCCTTTAACACGCATTGTTTTTTATTATATTTTTTGCACAATAAAAACATATAATACTATTAGCGTCGATAAAAAAAAAATTGGAAATATCAACTTCTTTTTAATATCCATCACTGGTAGGCCATGGTTAAGATAAAAGCCTTTCTCATTGTTAGATAGTTGGTTCGATTTGCATGCATGCCAATTTTTTTATTATAGCATAAATTATTTAAAATCAATATTTCTATTATTTATACTTTATTGAAGATAAAATCTTTCCTTTAAGAAGAGGGAAGAACATGGATAATATCAAAATCTCTAATGATTTTTCGTCATACAATGTGAATTCATCAACAAACTTTCAATTAGAAATGAGTGGAATTCTGGATGAATTAAAATTGTTTGATGAAATATTATTGTAGATTTAAATATACCTATAGATATTTACTAGCCCCTACTCTGAGGAATGCTATCGTTAAATATCCGAAACGTGGGCGGAAGGCTAAATAAATATATATTACAGTGAGTTATTGGCCACATGCATATTTATATACCACAAAGAATAAATAAGCTGACGTGTTCTGATGTGGCCATCCACTTGACTTTATCATACAACCTGGCCCCTCAATTTTATTTAATATTTAATAAAATTATTTATAATCATGGGGAGGGGCTTAGTTTCTGCTTTTTTAGACTTCTGGGGCCCCACTGATTATGTAAACAAAATTTGGTTGAGTTTGGTAAATGGCCAAGATTTTCATTTTTTGACCCCCCTCCACCCCCTCTCAATTTTGGGTAGATATGCACCAAAATCTTAGGTTAGACATCTGGCTGATGAACTAATAAAAAAGGGAATGCGGGTCGAGCTCGAATATTTATATCAGAGCTCGGCCGGGAACAGGAAGCCAGACATCGTGGCGAAGGACGGATCGGGGACGGTGTGGGTTCTGGATGTGCAGATAGTGTCAGCGCTTCACGGACTGGGGGTTGCCCACAGAAACAAAATCAATTGTTATAAGGGCAGCTCCAGTCTGGTGATCAACATTGCAGCATGGTTTGGGGTGGGCTCGGGTTCTGTGAGAGTTGAAGCCATCACACTCTCGTGGAAGGGAGTGTGGTGGCATAAAGCGGTGCCTCCCCTTGTCGCCCTGGGAATTTCCCATAGAACTTTATGCGATATGAACTTCAGGGCGATGAGGGGTTCTTTGATGAATTTTTATAGCTTCAAAGGGAGAACTTATAGGAAAATCGCCATGCGCTATAAATTGTATAAAGAAAGAAAAAAAAAAAGAATTTGTAAATATATTATGTAAATCTTCCTATAATTATGTAAATACTCCTATATTTAAATTCACCCGACTATGTAAATATTTCTTGTTAGTGGAGGCCCCCACCTGCGTGGCGCAATAAACGAAAAATCAATGGACCAAAACTACGTGTGAAATTTGGTTTCGATATTCACACTAGTTTTTGAGCTAGCTCGTTCACAGAAATTTGGTAACGCACAGACTAACAGAATATTTTGACAAAACAATTATTATCTTGAAAAATATAATTTTTTCGATGTACACTTATTAGAGCTTTTTTGTAGAAATGCAATGGTTGTTGTTTGTTAAATGCAATGGTTTCGCTCAATTTTTTTAATCAAAATAGTTTCAGCCGTTTTTGAGATATTTTGAAAAAAAGAACGAAAAAAAAAACACTTTTTTCATGGACGATTACAATACTTGACCATACCCTGTATGGTAAAGAAAAAAGTTGTCTTCACATTAATATATAAAAAAAAAATATTTATTTGGAAACTTGGTTATTTAGGTAGAAACATCTTCTTACTGCAGCTTAGGTAAGTCACTCGCGAATAAATTAAAATTACAATTATTTGAAATGAATTGTTAAAAAAATGTGCTGCCATCTTCTTTCATTACTAATACTTACCCCCTAGAGTTGTACGAAGAGGGGTGTGATTGTATGGTAAGTTTCTTTACCTACTCAAGGTAATATAAGTAAACCAAAAAACTAAGTTACATTCAAAATTTACTTAAAAATATATAACACTATAACATATTAAAATTTGTTATTCATTTATTTTTTGCTCGCCAATTGACTTCTCTGAGGTTGTTTTTAACGAGCCAGCATCGGGATTTAAAGCTCTAGTATGGATATTTTAAACTTCATTTTGTCTTCAAAGCGCAGAACTGTGATCTGAGATCTCTAATGTACTTAAAGATTAAATTGAAAGTTTTTGTGCCAAGGGTAGCAGAATTTTTATATATTGAAGGAGACTATAAAAGAGTGTGTCTTCTGCTGGAATTCCATTAACTTAAAGATGTATATACAAAATTTAGCAATTTTCACAACAGGCTCAGAAGACCGCACTTTATAGTTCTTAAGGCCGCAGGTTCCACCCCTGATCTATACTAACAGTTTGATAAATATATTCATTTAATAAAATATAAAACAACGGAAAACCACCACAGTGAGCACAGTGAACGATTCCCCAGAGCATTTCAATAGATACAATGGTCTTTAGAAAATGCAGGGGAGCGGGGAATCTCTGTTTTCTTTCCCACAACCGAACTAGAAGAGATTAAAAGAAAAATATTTATGGATAATATATATATAAAAAAAAGAAGAAATAATTGAATTGACTCTTAAGTAATTCCTCCCCATTTAATTTCATGGTTGAAAAATTCCCTCTTAAGTCATGATTTGGGCTTTTATTAAATTATTCCCGACTAAATTGAATGTTTGCCATTAAAATGGCCATTAAAACGCCCTGATTGAATTATAAAGGGACTCTGTGGTTTTCAGGCCTTGACTCATTTATAGGCTGTTATATTTAGACATCCGCGTCCGTTGTTATCGAACATGTCTTATATCAAATTGGTGAGTTGTCATTTTAATACCATATAGGGACAAATTTAATTTCCTCTAATAATGTCATGATTAGAAGCTAACAATAAAATAACGAGTATATTATTTAGTATTTAGATTCTAATAAAAAAAAAATACACATTTTTGGAAAACTGCAATTTTTATCTACTTCCGCCCTGCTCCATCCACAGCCCTTTTTTTTAGTTTTAAGTAGATACACATTCTTCTCAATTCTCGAAGAATTTAGATCACTCATGTTATTTAGATGTTGTTAGTGTTCATGACCCGTGTTTCAGGTGGCTAATTTTAAGTCGTACTAGTTCTGAAATAAATATCTTTAAGCCATTCAACATGTTTTCGTACCTCATCTTGGTCACTTTTCAGGAAAGTCAGAACAACACAACTACCTTAATTGATTTGAACCAATAATTTATTACCACATATTCTTTGCATAAAAACCTAAATTAATAAAATATAATATTAGATATTGATTTATTTGGTAATATCTACCATATTTACTATTATTAGATGTTTCTACACTTAATAAGAGAGTGACTGAAATATGGGTCTCTGGCCCATTGAGGAAAGTATCTAGAACCTAATTCAGATATAATTGTCTTTAGTAATCTGAATGTACGAGTTCAAATTGTCGATAGTATTTAGTAGGCATTACATTTCTAAGGAAATCACAAGGGGCGGTTGTCATATACTAGAGTAAACTAAAACAACCTTTCTGACATATAATTAAAAATAATCCAATCCATCTCGAATCTAGTAGATGACAACCTGTTTTGGTTTCCTTAGAAATTTAAAGCCTATTTTTCTAACGGCAATTTGAACTCTTACATTCGATTTGGGGAAAACCATTCCATAGCTCTTTGAATTTTAAAGAAATTCAAGATTCGAAACACCTATTACCATCTTTTTACTTTATCATAAAGGGTATGATCAAGTATTGTAATCGTGGATGAAAAAGTGTTTTTTGATTCGTTTTTTTTGAAATATCAAAAAACGGCGGAAACTATTTTGATTAAAAAAATTGGGCGAAATCAGGGCGTTTTGGGCAATAAAAAAGTCCTAATAAGTGAATATCAAAAAAATTGTTAGTATTTTTCGAAATATTAACTATTTTGTCAAAATGTCTGTTAGTACGTGGGTGCGTGCGTTGCCAAATTTTTGTGGACCCACTAGCTCAAAAACTAGTGTGAATATCAAAACGAAATTTCACATGTAGCTTTAGTGCACTGAGATTAAGAGCTGATTAGATTTTGGTTGAAATCAAACTAAAAATTAAGGGGGGGGGGGGGGCCTAAAAATTAAAATTTTAAGCAGGGCCGGCGCAGGGTAGGTTCAGCGCGTTCGCCGGAACCCGGCCCCGCGTTTTGAGAAGCCCGCGGTCTACGAAAATTATCTAATTAAAAAACACCAATTTTGATTAACTTTTAACAGAATGATGATACCATTAGCAGATGCAAGACATTGTTTTAGTAGCGATGATTCAGTTTAAATGAGTGACAAAAATCATCAAAGTTCAGTGTAACTCTATAAAGTCCTCATATCCTGGAAACTACTTTAGATCACTCGACTCAAACTCACTAGAATTCAGGGATAAAATTTCAATGCTAGGCGTAGCTCTAGGGTCTGACCTTTCATGGAATGACCATATCTCAACCACTGCTAAAGCTGCAGCGCGCAAGCTTGGTCTCCTATTTAGGTCTAGGCGCTGTTATACTCCCAGTCAACTTCTTATACTGTATAAGGCTCAAATTCGTCCCTGTCTCGAATATGGCTCTGATCTGTGGAGGGGTGCATCCAAGCATTCTCTTGCTACACTGGATGCAATTCAGAAGCGAGCAATTAAACTAATAGGAGACCCAGCTCGAACCAACTCACTCGACTCCCTGGCTCACCGAAGAACCGTTTCTGCCCTTTCCCTGTATTACAGATACTATCACGGTGTCTGTTCAGTCGAGCTGAAATCATTTATCCTTATGCCCTCTTTACGAGAAACACGCGGTTTTCTAACGCTCAGCACCCCTTCGCTGTCAAATTGGATAAAAGTCGAACAAGCGCTTTCGCCAACTCTTTTATCCTTATGACCTCCAGAGACTGGAACTCGCTCCCTGCCACCATCTTTCCCGAGACTTATAACCTTCAGCTATTTAAGACCCGTCTTATTTAAGATCCACAGATACCTTCGATCCCCACCCAACCCATAAAATTATTTCTTCTTCTTTTCACGATGGAGGGGCCAACCCAGGACTTTAGGGGTTGCACCTTTTTGGTGTAACTCCTTCTCTCATCATTATCATAAAAAAAAGATAAAAAATTCAGACGCTTTCAGAGAAATGTACTTTTTAGAGAAATTAATCTACATCAATATTTTTTGCAAAAGTCATACATGATTACAGATTTTGTACTTTAATTGAATTTTTTCCCCTTGAAAGCGAATTATGGATATTACTTGGATTTGTTTAAAAAACGGGATTGTTTTATTATTAAATATTCATATTATAAAAAATAAATATATAATATGTAACAGTATTCGTAAATAAATAATTCCTCGTTGCAAAATTTAAGTGTAGGATTTGAATGTGTGTTCAGGCGCCCCGTAAAATGCAAAAGGTCACGCCGGGCCTAGGTACTCATATATAATACATATTATTGTTATTGTTATTTTCTCAATAGAATTTTTCTTAGGACTGTATTGAAACAAAAATACCCACTGACTCGAAACTTCTTGTTAACTGTCACATTTTGCTTGATTTCAACCCGTAACCCAAAAATGTTGCAGACACTTGATTTAGATTAGCTGTGATAGACTGATAGGACATTCTGGAAATCCATCGACGAGTCCTCGGCTGGTTCGATCCATTGAAGAGTTGTCCATTTCGAAGAATTCAAGTATTTGTGGGGGGGGGGGGGGGGCCACATTGCATATTTCACCCCCGCCTACGGTTATCTAGCAACTTAAGAGGCCTTCGCAGTTTGCAGAGAGGCTCAGCTCTGATCATGTTCTTAGAATTCAGTTCGATATGCATCTGTTGCAAAAAATCATTAAGTGCTAGAGTTACTCTTTTATTAATTTACTCCAATAATAATTAATAGAAAATCAATGGAGATTTATTGGTTTCTTAATAAATTCATCCAAATTAGAACTTTTTGAAATAACCATCTTTTTCTAAACATAATAAATTAATAATTTTGCAATTTTATTTCCAAATAAACCAACTAATAAATTTGTAGAAAAGTTTTTATTTTGCCGAGAGTAGCAGAGTGGTCATAAAGAGAAACAGAGTGGTTGTCCTCTGCTTGATCAAACAGATGACAACCTCTTTGTTTCTCTTTATGAATAAATTTGTATTTATCAAATGAATTTATTTCATCGTCTCATTTTTTATAATCATATCTTTTTTAATTGTTCAATGAAATATAAAAAATATTAAAAATAACCAAGAAAAATATTACAGTAATGCAAAAAAATGTATATACGAATATTTTCGCGAAATGTTTTCAGGTATAAAGCTAAAATTTAGTACAGTGTAATGTGAAAATACGGTACATATAGATTCGAATCGAGTTTCATTAGATATAATTATTTAAGATTGGCAATTTATACTCACATCAGGAAACGTTTTCAGATATAAACCTAAAATTTGGTGCATTAAAATCCAAAAATATATAGTTTCGTACCAAGTTTCACCTTATTAAATAAAACCATAAAATTATTCAAGATTGGCAATTTTACTCACATCAGGAAACGTTTTCAGATATAAAGATAAAATTTGATGCATTAAAATACAAAAATACTTAGTTGCCAATTCATATTCTTGGAAAAAAATTTCAGATATATAGCTAAGATTTGGTGCAGTGTAACAGAGTTGCGTACCAATTTACAGCTCATTAACTAATATCATTCAAGATTGGCATTTTGTACTTTCAGGAAACGTTTTCAGGTATGAGTTTAGTATTTGGTGAATGGGAATGGGAAATTACATATTTGGGGGTTCTTTCGTAAATAATTATAAATTATTTTAATTCAATATTAAATATAAGAGAGGAGCCAAGTGTATGGTAAATTCATGTCAAACAATATGACATGGTTATGTCTTTAAATTAAGAATCACTAGACTGCGAAATTTTACAAATGAAGATTTAAATCTTTGAGTGAAATATTTAGCGTGATACATAATAGAGAGGAGTTCACCTCATGATTGCTAATTGGATTGAATAGCAAGAAAATGAACGAAAACAACCCTTCTAACATATAATTAAAAATAATCCATTTTATATAATAATAACAACATGCTACTCACTACTTGATTTCTTTTAAATAAATAAAGTTACTATAATTGTTTTTATTTTAAATTAATTATGTTACCATAAATGAGGCTTTATTAAAAACGCTTGAGTAGAATAAGACAATGGAAAGTAAATTTGTCATTTGAGAGTAAAAAATAAAAAAAAATAAAAAATAATTTTGAAATTGGAGCAGAAGTGAATGATTTTTTGATTATCTGCATTGATTGTTAATTTTTTAATTTATTGTGTTGTTCAATTGGAGATTCATATAGTTGTATCCTGTTGTTTTTAGGGTTGCGATTGATAATTGTTTATATTAAAAGAATTGTAAAGGTTATCTACAGCTTGCCTGTTATATGTGTTTTCTGAATGTGAAATGCCACAGGAGAATGAGGGGTTAACTGATATTGAAAATGTTGCTATGTCTTACTAGGGACTGAAGATGGCAGAGAATATCGGCCGAAACTGTCTCCAAGTGAAACAACAATAAAAAATTATGAAAAAGAAGATAGTTGTTCAATAATTAACCTTCTCCTGATCATAAGGAAACGATCATCAGTTTCCGAGTGTTTTTAATGAAGCCTCATTTAACATAATTGATTTCTTTTGATAATAATTAGATAGGGAACATTTATTTCTTACCTATGAAAGAATATTTATATTTTTTTGATAATTTATTTCTGATTAACAGTGTTTATTCATTTCCGAGACCTATTCAATTCGGCCTCTGGCCTAATGGTTAATCAGGGCCTGATATCAACGTAAGTTTTGGCAATATGCGGCCGGGGAGAGTTCCATTTCATTGAAGCATGCGACCAAACGTATTAAATATAATATATTGTGTCATGAGAATTGTAGTTAAGTTTAAATTATATTTTTCTCTTATTAATATCTGGAATTGGTGAAATATTGTATTATCATAACACAAACATACCATAATTGTGACAAATTTAAAGAAAATAACTAAATTGTTTACAAGATTTTACCAAAGGCAAACGACCAAGACACAGCATACCTTTGTAAATAAATTACTATGAAAATTTCAAAAGTGTAAAAAATGTTTATTAATAAATTTTCCAACCTATTTGAAAAGTTAATTTCTTCACTTCTGGACTGGACTGTCATTATGTACAATTTAAAAGATAGACTCGATCTATATCAGTGCTTCTTAACCTTTTTAAGCCGCGACTCAAATTTGAGAAAAACCATGTTCATGTCGCGGCCTAAAAAAGACAATTTTTTTTTCATTACCTTTTCTCAAATCATACTAAAATATATTTTTAAACTTATTGAAAATAAATATAGTAAAATATTTGGTTTCCGACTCTGTGTGACGCAATGAATATGCTTCGCGACACATTGGTTATAAGAACCACTGTTCTATATCTCACACAGCTTTTGAAAAAGTCTCTAGAAATAGGTGTTCTAACGTTGTGGGTTCTGATTAGATTTACTCATTAAAAATCTGCAATCTAGGTGAAACTTTTTTTTTCGATTAATAACTCAACCACCAAAGTATTGAATCTGCAATTTATCAGAATCCAAATAGCAGTGATGATCAAATACATATTTTCTCAAATCAATTTCCATTTTATTTAAATTAATAATATTTCGTTAAATCACTTTTGATATCATATACCAAAATGGGACATCAGATAACAATTATTAATTTAATTAGAAAATAGAGAGAAAAAATGCTTTATTGTGTCAACCGGGAGATGAACCCGGATTCAAAAGCTACTTTTAAAAATATGATGATTGATCGAAAATCGAGTGGAGAATTATATTCAAAATTTATTCACGTTAAAAAAAGGTTATCATAAGGAAATCATAGGATAAAATGACTTTTTCCCTATTAACACGTGTTCAATATGAATGTTGGCAATCACTTTAGCATTTACGTTAATTAATTTGATATCGTTGGTGTCAGACAAGTAATGACCTTAAAATTTACATACAATTTCTAGAACTCTACACGTTTATTTGACTGAAGGTATATTTTTTTTTTTCAAAACCAAGGAAGATTTGACATAGCTAGAATAACTGCCTAGAGACTAGCCG
The DNA here is from genome assembly GCA_024734495.1 of Forficula auricularia. NCBI lineage: Eukaryota > Metazoa > Arthropoda > Insecta > Dermaptera > Forficulidae > Forficula > Forficula auricularia. The sequence goes on from JALMQS010000070.1 coordinate 10,333,135, forward strand.
GGTCTATTCTGGGTTAAAAGAATGTGATCCATGAGCAACAATTTTCCAAATGGCTAACTTATAGCATAAGTAAATTACAAGATGAATATTTTTTTAGTTAATGTAAGATGACTAGAAACTGACTTAGGTTTTATTTACGTTAAAAAATAATTCCTTTTTTTTATTTTCTTTACATCTTTCAATTTATTTCAGAAATATCAAGTTATTTTCAGAAAATCCAAATTGTATTTGAGAATTCTCAAGTGAATAATAGAAAATCACAATTGTATTTCAGAATTTTCAATTGAATTTCAGAAAATATGTCAATTGTAATTCAGAAAATAAACATATATAAACAAATAAACAATTGACATTTTCTGAAATACAATTAAGGTTTTCTGAAAGTGAAGTGAGATTTCTGAAATACATTTGTGATTTTCTAATATGCAATTGAGAATTCTGAAATACAAATGGGGTTTTCTAAAATACACATAGAAAAGTTATAGAAATTCCTAAAATGTGGAATCATTTTCAAGCATTTTATAATAATTTTTTCTGTCTGTGATTTTGTCTGTCTGTAAATTTATCCTGATACCCAGCATAACTAGCTCAAAATCAGAAGGCAGTAGTTCGTCTGTTGAGGAAATGTTTGTATTTTTAAATTGATAACTGATTAGATTTTGGGGTTTTTAGTTTGATTACTTTCAATTGAAAAATACAGAAAATAGAAGAAAGCGCTTGAACACAAATTTGATTGGAAATTATTAATAAGTTGCGACTATTAGTAAGTTTTCTCTCTAAATTGTACTTAAAAAAAAAAAACAAATAATAAAATTCCGCAGATATGTGTTCGAGAAAAGTTTAACATTTTTTTCACCAATTATAATTTTAATTAACAGACAAAATGTAAATTAGACCGAATGCCAATTATCTCGTATCTACCTTAAATCTTCAAAAATAGTTAAGATATCAAATTAGTTCTTATTTTAAGTTTTTAAGAAGATGATGAGGCAATTTGTGGATTTTTTTCATGGTTTTAAGTTACGCCACTTCTAAACGCCGACGATGTATATAAATCATTTAAAAATGGCAGATTTTGAGAACTCTCCCACTGTCATTTTAAAGTAAATTAAATTTTAAAATAAACTTCAACGAATCTTAGCTAAACTTTATCCAAATTCATTTGAAATATTCCTCAAGCTTGAGTTGTTTGCCATAAAAGAATTTAGTCTTTTTGATTTTAAGTCGATTCTTCCACGTTTTCAGTAGAGGTTGCCATTAATAGTCAAAACATCAAAAATGGAATGCAATAAGGTTAATTAGATAAGAATCGATCGTTATTTTTGATTTTAAGTCCTTTCCTCCATGTCTTCAGCAATAGTTACCAATAATAATCGAAGGGTAAAAAATCTAATGTAGAATTGTTATTCCCCAAGTAATAGATGAGAATCAATGGCTATTTTTGATTTTAAGTCGATTCCTCCATGTCATCACCAATGGTTACCATTAATAACCGAAATGTCAAAAATCCAATGTAGAATGGTTATTCCTCGAGTATTAAATGAGAATCGATCATTATTTTTGAATTAAAGTCAACATGAGCTGCAAATCGCAATTGATATCTGATTAATAATAAAGGAATAAACATAATATTTCAAATGAATTTGGATAAAGTTTAGCAACGATCCGTTGCAGTTTATTTAATTTCATTATGAAAATAATCAATTTCGGATACAATAAATCTAATTAACAACAAAATCAGACGCAAATATACTTTCTATATAAAATTAAAAGTTTTTAATTAAGTGGTTCAACAATTATTAAAAATGTAATTAATAAAGAAAGTGTGTATAAACTTATTTAGACATTCAAAAACCATAATTGAAGAAGAGACAATCCGATCAGAGAATAAACTCATCTCTTTCTTCTCTTTGTTGGTAAAGTATTAATTGTCGCTTATAAAGATGACTCGCATTTCTAATGTAAAAGTTTCAGAATAATAATTAGACATTTTGGCAACGGGAAACCACCTCTGGGGACTATCCCACAAAAATTTTACTGTGGAATTACTCTTTCTAGTAATAGTCAGCGCTCGCAATCTTGTATGACACTCGAAGAGGACATTTTTAATCAGTAATATTGTTTTATTATATTTGTGACAAAACCAACCCTTAAATTTAATGAAAATTTTTTAATCAGATCACATTAGAATGCACAAATCGATTTTTAATTTTGGTATATTTTTTAAATAGTTGGAAAGCAATAAAATATCATTCTGACTTGTCACTTGGGATCCACCCCTTGGATTTTATTTTGAGGTTCATACACTATTTTACGACCATTTAACTTCTTACCTATACCTATACCTAGCTCAAATTTTGGGATCTTGAATAAGACTCACACTGAGGGAAGCCCGGTTATCAATTAAGAGATAACTAATAGATGATTAAGCATTGTCTTGCTCATCCGATATTTTACCCAACTTCTTTACACCATATTGTATCATTACTACCATGGGCTTTATTCTAACGAAAATTATATTTTCCGCTCAAATGAAGCTTTAAGAGGGGTATTGACATTATCTCTTCATAACTAACGCCTTGTAAGTATTTATAAATCATGGAAAGAGAAAGGGCCGGCTCTATTCGGCAAGCAAGTGATACAGCCGCCTCAACCGCAGTTACCAGAGGGGCGCCAAAACCCTCGAGCAAAATGTAAAACAATAATAAAAAAAATGTGTGAGCTTCATTCACATAAGCTCATGGGGATAGTGAAACTTCATATATTATCCCGACTATGCACATTTTCTGAAACATATATATGGAAGGCAACGGAAAACCACTTCAGTTAAAAAATTCTCAGTTCATTATTATGTAGAGTGTACTCTCGAAAACGTGTAAGGAATAATGACGAGTGGGGTTCTTTGTTCTTCAAGGGTTGTTTCCAAGTAATAATTAATTCAATAAGCACAAGACAAGAGCAGGATCAGAATTTTCGTGAAACTATCTTGAATGTTTAGAAAGAGCAAATGACATTTATCGAAATCTAAAACCGACTCAATACATGATCAAGATCCTGGAAACAGAGATCTAAAGTTAAAAACACAGTATAAAAAATTTGCAAATTTTTTTTCTTTTCAGTACTTGCGTGATCCATTTTCTTCTGTAAAAATTTGGAATTTTTATTTTACTAAGATAGTATGTAAAGTATTATAATCGCAAAGGAAATCAAATGCTGGGGGCCCCATAGGACTTTCACATTAATTGGTCCCTTATTTGAAATCATGAGACCAATTTTCTTACTTCTACTTTCTACATTAATTTGGGTTTCTCCCAAGCCGTTTTGAGAAAACCGAAAAAAGACGAAATTCAAAAATAGCAAAAATCTTCAAGAAAACATGTACTTCCGTTTCTTCGATTTTAGCCAAAATCTCGAGATACTTGTTCTAGACTCGAAATAGCTTAAGTTTCAAATCACAAAGCTCTGCGACTTACCCTATTCGAGATATGAACGATTAAAATATTTAAATTGCTACACCCTCTGCATTTATTTCAATCGGCTTAAAATTTATCCTCGACTAACAACTTATAACACTTGATAAGTACACGTTTTTTTTTTTAATATCAACTTCCGTTGTTCCAATTTCAACCAAAAACTGTACTCCTAGCCTATATCGAGCTTAAGTTTTGAATTTTCTAGCTCTGAGTCTTATCATTGCGAATCGCAGAAGGGGTATATATACTTATACATATGTACGTACGCACTGACGAATGGAATTTTGATCACTTTTAGGCCTCTGGGGACCACAATATAAGGTTCTTTGGTCCAAATTCAGTTTCAAACTATTAAGTCCATTGATTCCTTCCACCTAGAAGTCACAAAGTGAAATTAACTTTTTTTCACCTCGGAGATAGAAGCTCTTAAAATGTCAGGAACCCTGCAGGCGCGAATGCAATACTTCACATTATATCCTATGTCATTAAATGATATAGAATATATAATGTAAAAGTAAAAATGTTTTTGAAAGCACTATCTTAAAAACAGATAAAAATATTTTAATAAAAAACCTGAAAAAAAGTCAAAACTTATTAGCTTTCTGAAAATGTTGGAGTGTATCTACTATAGTAAAAAAAATAACTTCAAATTTTATTTCTTGAAACACCTGTTTCTTTCCTTACATTTTTGGTCATAATATTATGTGAATATCATCCATAAAAAATATTTTTGATTTTTTTCATTCTTAATTTCTGAAGCTATAAAAGATGAAATCTAACAAATCCTTCGTTTTATAGAATACCTACAAACCAGTTTAACACCACAACAAACTTATTTCTACGATATTTCTTTCTTGAGATATGGGTATCCTTAAATAGGTATAAAAAAATCTTGTTATAAAATTATTGATTTTTCTAAGGTTTTAAACTTTTTTTTTATTTATAAACACGAACAAAACAATAAATAAATAAATGAAAAAAAAATTAAGCGAATTTAATATTCCATCCACTGTCCATCAGGCTTCGCTCGTCCAACATTCTGAATAAAATGAAGCGAATTAAAGTGTGAAGTCTTGGAAAAAGGCTTATAGGGTAAGTTTGTGTAAATTTTTTGTGCGCTTTTTACTTCAAAAATCAATATGAATATCAAAAATAAATTTCGTATTAATTTTGTTATATATATATATCTAATCTTACTAAATTAACAAAAGTTTCAACTATCTCTAAAACAGCTTAAACGATTTTAATGAACAAACATTATTAATCATTTTTAAGGACACAAAAATTATCTAACCTACCGCTTTTAACCTAGACGAAAAATTACAGCACAATGTTCGATCTTCCGGAAGCTCTAATCTTATTAAAAGCGGTTTCAATTTTGACGAAAATATATTTTGTAAAAGTCTTCTAATTAAACTAATTATTAATAGGTAGGTGAATAAAAAATGATACAAATGTGTGAAACAAAACATAACAAGTGGTTGAATAAACAAACATAAATTAATTAAAAATATTATATTGCCGCTTTTAACCTTGGAAGAAAAATAATTATCGAACAATGTTTGGACTTACAAGAACTCTAATCTTATTAAAAGATGAAAAACAACCCTCATACATGAATTAAAAATTATTCCTAACAGTTATGATTCAGTAAAATTCAATCTTTTGATTTTTTCTAAGCAAGAGGAATCCACTTTTCTCGGAAAAGTGAACTTTTTATATTTATTGAGTTAAGTAAAATATGTGTTTTGAATACAAGACAGGAAATATTCAGTGTATTAATTGTGAGTCAAAGTAAAACTTTTCAAATTCACGTAGATATCTTCAACCATTCAAGGATCCACTGATAATTACGAACTATATAAATTGATAAAGAAAATGTCTTTATAATATATTATGTGTTTGTATATTTACAAAATTAAAATTGAATTCACGGAATTACTAAATCAAAGTTACTATCTTTTAAACTTTAAATAATTTTAAATAGTGAAATAATTGTTTCAAGATCTCACTTAATGATTAGAATAGAAATTGCTTTTTGCAATTATCAAAAAGCTCTTGTCGGAAGTAGTATTAGCATGCCTTCCATCCTTTATTCCGGATAGAAGATTATTAGGAATAGCAATACAGAATCTGATTATAATGATATTAATTAGAAAAATTACAGAAGAGGCATTTATGAAATACAACTGTATAAATAAATATAATAAGTTTTCTTACTTTTTTGTTATTTTAACCTAAAATTAAGATACATTTATACAAAATTTTAATTAATTGAAAAATAAATATTTCCAAAAAATTTAAAATTAAAACATAAAAAATATTATATACTGATAATTTTCTATTTATATTAGTTGAATAAAAGATGTCACTGTCGATGGTAACAGAATTGTTTTTATTTTAGGTTAAAAAATAAAATGAGAGATGGAGTCTTCTGTTTTTAAATAAAATAATTTTTAATTATTTCTGGAGACTATAGTTTCGAAGGCATTGCCTTCATCATCGGTCTATCACAAATATTTCAGTATTTATTTACATTCAAATTAAGATTTATACATTGAAAAATATTGAAAAATATAATGTTTTTTTCCATGTTTCCTCCTATTTGTAATTTGTACCTACTTGGTGGACAGAGCTTTGCTCAGTAATTTTTTTGGTTTAGTTAAATGCGATATAGGTATTAATTTTATTATTAATTTTAAACTCAGGTAAAGAGGTAGATTTTTATTTGCAGCCAGAATTGAACTTAATTGAAATAACTTTAATTTATTTTTTTGCCAGCGTTTTGACCCGCTCCGGCCATATTCAAGGTATTGCTGTGCACAAAGTTTTGAACTTAATTGCAATTATAAATAATATTAATATACATGTACATAGCTTCGGTCCCTCGTTGAACCTTTTTAAGCCCTTGAAGAAGGAGGGAAGATCGTCGGAATCGTCGGATTTTTTAAGAGGATGAAAATTACGTTCTAATAAATTATTTTTATTTGGAATTTGTGGTTTTTATTACCATTGGGCTACATTTGCTTCATATTCAGCATTGAGTTCTTGCAGTCTGACAAGAGAAAATAATATTTATAATTAATTAATTTTTTTTTTTATATAAATTTTATTAAACCAATTATTTTACATTAATTAATGTATACATTGTATTTTTGCTTCGATTCCGGAGATTACTTCTCCACCATCGAGTGTCCTTATTCATCTTTAGTCCTTGTTTTTAATGAGAGGAAAAATCTAATTAGATAAAAAAACCTCTTTTCCGATAATTATTTCAATTCCATTATTCCCCAATCAAGTCGATTGGTTTCAATCAATCCATCATCCCTTCCATCCATAATTAATTAAATTTCTAAATTTTAAATTATGTAACAATATTTGTAACGAACTTTTAGTGGATTTTAAAATAAAAAAAAAAAATAATTAAATAATAAAAGTAAATTGAAAAAAATTAATTATAGATTTTTAATGACACACCCACCTGTGAATAACTGCTTTAATTGAGAAAAAAATCAATCACAATGAATTTTGTAAAGCTAAAGACTTATTCCCATTGTTTTGTCATTCTCAAAACTTTTGTTAATAAAGTTTATTTTAGCAAAATGATTAAAACCGTTTTCAAAATTAAAAATAAATAAATATACAAACATATAAATATACAATCTTTAAAGAATTTGGTGTCGGTTCTAGGGGAAATATTTTATTAGATAATAAGTAAAAATATATTTTTCTAGGTGGGTTTCACAAATAAAACAAATATATGTTTTGAGTTTTTATCTAGATATATATTTCGGGTTATGAGCCTATCAGTTTTTCTTTTGTAACTCCTGATGATGGGCTCATAACCCGAAATATATATCGAGATAAAAACTCAAAACATATATTTGTTTTATTTGTAAAACCCACCTAGAAAAATATATTTTTACTTATTATCTATATAAATATACATCGGATCAATTCTATCGTAGTATCTTACTATCAAGTGAATTAAAAGTTACCTAGTTACCGAGACGATTTTTCGAGCCAATAAAAAAAATAAATAAATAACATTCGGAAAGAACAATAGAGGTCGCTTCTCAACAAGATTTCCTTTAGAGTGAACAAGAGCAGGTGGTAAGAATTGGGAATTACCCAGGGAAATGAGCTAAGAAAGAAAATTAGGTCTGGGAATTTATAATCTAATATCGAAACAATCGATTCTTGATGATTGGATTTTATTGAAAGGCATTGAAGAGTACCTAAATATAAGATAAAACTCACAAGATTATATTGAAAGACCATTGTCAACAAACAATTTATAACAGCAATTCATTACCGACAATTAGTCGCTTTAAAAATTATCCTTCTTGAGGAACTTTTAGTAACAAGTGCTTCTCCAATTGGTTTTTATCACATTTTTTTTATAGATCAGATCTATACCTACTATAATTTACGTTATATTTATATATAATATATACTATTCCACCATCTACTATTCAATTGTTCATAATTTAAATAAGCTGGCGTGTTATGATGTGGCCATCCACTTGACTTTACCATACAACCTGACCCCTAACATTATTTATAATCATGTAGGGGGGGGGGGTAGTTTTTGCATTTTTATACTTCTGGGGTCCCTCTGATTATGTATACAAAATTTGGTTGAGAGTGGTAAATGGCCAAGATTTTCATTTTTTGAACTTACAACATCCCCCCTTCCATTTTGGGCGGTTAGTTTTTGCATTTTTAGACTTCTGGGGGCCCACTGATTATGTATACAAAATTTGGTTTAGTTTGCTCAAATAACCTCTAGATTTTTAATTTTTAACCCCCCCTCCACCCCCCCCCTTAATTTTGGGTCGATATGTACCAAAATCTAATCAGCTCTTAATCTCAATGGACCAAAACTATGTGAGAAATTTGGTTTTGATATTCACAGGATTTTTTAAAGCTAGCTCGTCCACAAAAATTTGGTAACGCACAGACTAACAGACATTTTGACAATACAATTATTATCTCGAAAAATATAATTTTTTCGATGTTCACTTATTAGAGCTCTTTTGTAGAGCAAAATGCCATGGTTTCGCTCAATTTTTTTAATCAAAATAGTTTAAGCCGTTTTTGAGATATTTCGAAAAAAAGAAGGAAAAATCCTCTTTTTTCATGCACGATTACAATACTTGACCATACACTGTATGGTAAAGTAAAAAGAACCATGATCTATTAAATTATTTATTTGAATTTGGTTTAACTTTCGCCTTTAATATAACTCATTTGATGACCTGGAGAAGGAGGAAATTTTATTTAAAGTGGCAATTTTTTCGTCAATTGTAAAATTGAAATATAAATTTTCATTTAATTACCTTTTTTTTGATTTTTCGGATTTTTTGAATTTAATTGTTTTGAAATTTTTACTTAATAAAAGTGTCGCTTCATGGGCTCAGTTTCCAAAAGCCAATTTAATAATAAAAATACTAATCTAACCTTTTAGTTTTCTAATAATTGTACAAGTGTACTAAAAGTATGTAATTCTTTCGCCCTTCTCTTTAGATTTCGTTTTATTATTTTCAATATAATTATAGTACATAGGTAGTTATGTAAAATGGAATTGCTCAATTTTTAATTCCGAGGTAAAGTTAAAAGATAATTAGGTTTATGCTTCAATGAATAAATAAATATTAAATAAAAATTAAAGAAATTAGCATTCCTCTGATTCTAGTGGATTTATTCATTGCCAGAGGGCACGTATTTGAAAACTATAGAATAAAATTGTTAAATGATAATTAAATTAAATATGACAAAATGTAAATAATAATGTTTCGACCTTTTCAAAATTGTATATACTTAATTTGTATGTAAATTATAATATTAACCTAAACTGTTATATTTTAAATAATTGTATTTAAAACAACTATGCGGAGTATTAATGCGCGGAGAATATCTTGAGTGGAATGGCCCATTATATAAATACATATAATTGTATATACTTATATGGTATATGTATATATTATACTAGCTGCAAGGCGGCCCTCTTGCTAGCCAGGGGGACACCCAACCCACGAACCCCATCCTCATACCCCACTCCCACCCACCATACCCCCCGACAACACAACAAATTATGACTGAAAAATTTTAGAAACTAGGTTAGTAATAAAAATGTATTTACCTTTGCGATTATTTTTTAAACCGAAATAAAGAAATAGAGCAAGACAAACAGCATGCGAGACTTGCTAATTTTTAAGTCCCTTAAATGAACTTCTCTCTATTGTATATAGTCAATGTATTTTTTTCTATACTTTTTAAATTTTAATAAATAGAGAGAAACTATAATAATTATTATATAGGTAGGTACATCTCAAATTGAAAATAAGGGAAGGAAAGCTGATGATTAGGAGAATATAAGAAATGTATGTAAGTCCTAGATCACTCAGCATGATTAAACCGTAAAGTGAAAGATTTGAAACTCAAAAATAGAAAAAGTACCTGCAACAAGGTTTGAGTTTGAATTGGCCCCCTCGAATAAGTACTCCTTTAGACACTTTAAGTATTTTTAAATATCTTTAGCCATTTTCTCAAAATAGACTCTAATCTTATCTTTTCATCAATTATTAAATGTTCTTTGATGTGTATATAATTTATCTCGGTTACACTCCTGAGAGCGGAGTTGATTAGGCAAGCTGCTAAATTTATACACATCAAAGAACATAATATTAGCCCTACATGATATACAGATGAGATTAGTTACAGGCGTTTTTGAGAAAATTATGAAAAACCTAAAAACGTACATAGTAAATAGGTGTGTGTACTTTTGATAGAGTGATTTGAAAATTCTTATATTTCAAAGAAAATGAAAGTTATGTGCTTCATATACGATAAAACGTTTTACTAGGTACGCTTATTTGCCTAGCGGGCAGGTAGAAATTTTGAATTAATTGTAAACTAATTAGAGCTCTCAAATGGTTGTAACAAATGAGCTGAAATTTGGCACACATGTTTGTATTAATAATAATTTGCGCCTCTGTCCAACGTTTCAACTTTTTAACTCAAACCGTTTGCTTCCAAAAAAAAATTACCAAAATTTTCTTTTCAATTTTTCCATCAATTTTTAATCCAACTCCGAAAGATTAAAGCGTAATTTTTTGAAAATCTAAAACAATTTCACTTATAGGTAATAGGTACATATACCTATCTACTCTTATTAAACGAGCAAAAATTGTATATTTGTATATATATTTATTTATTTGTTTATATATTTGTATCTTGGTTCTATTTTGAAAACGGCTTTACCGATTTTGATTAAATTCACGGGTTAGGGGGTTTTTGGGGTGACAATTCGATCTGCACGGTCTCATCTTCGACAAAATTGTTTTTGATGAGTTTTTTCGTAATCAAATTAATTATTCTCAGGTAGACAAATCCCATTCTTAGGGTTTTAAAAAAAGGTTTCCCTTTTCCTTTTGTGCTCAGACAATGGGTCGGGTAAATCCTTTATTCTCAAAGGTCTTGAAGAAGTATTGTGATTGTGGATTTTAACATATTTTGTTTTCCCTAAACGTTAGTAATATTAATAAACGTTTTATAATTGTTTTTATAATGAACTTTATTTATTTAATAGAATAAAAAATAATCAAGAGCAGGTCTCAATTTTCTGAAAAAACAACACATTTTGATAGGTTTTATTTATTAACAATTCGATGAATAAAAATGAATCATGTTTGAATCAAAACAGGTGCAGGAGGTGGGGTGCAGTGTTGGGTGATTCGGGGGTAGGGCGAGGTTTCGGGGGTGGGGTCGAGCGGGGTGGAGGTGGGGGTGGGGGGTACAGTGGGCGAATATGATATATTTTTGTATTTTTTTTAATTTGAAAGCGGCTCTCAAATAAAAATCGACCTTTTTATCAGAATTTTAAATTAATTTAAAAATAATATTAAAATAAAGCTTTTAAATAAAGGAAGAAGTTACCGAACATCGTTCGGTGCCACTATTATTTATAAGTGAAATTAAATATATATATATATATATGCTTATACAAAGGTACAATGGTTTCTTGATCAAAAATATAATCGAATTGACTTATTAATTTCATAAAGACTTCACATTTTATTTTCAATCCATCCGGAGTTTTTGACCCATTACAAACATGGGTTAGGATTATCGCAATTCATTCATTCATTCATTCACACCTCGTGCTTTAGAAAAAAATTCAATTTAGGAACGAATATTTAATTTTCAATCATTATTGATCAGAGAATATGAATTTATGCTTTTATTTATTAAAAAAAATATTTATTAAAATGCAAAAACCTAAAATAGCGTTTCCCTGTTGAAATAAAAGAACCAATTGAAGAGTAAACCAGAGATAACCAGAGATAATCAGTTCAATAAATTATACATATATATATGTAGTATAAACTCCAGTCAATGTATACATAGACTAGTAATGTATACATCTATAATACATGTATTTTTAGACAAAGTATCAATTGAATAATAAATTTCACACTTAAGAAGAATTTTGCGAAATTTTAGTTTCTTGGTAAAAGGGTGAAATTAATGATGATTCAATGAGTCAATGAGGGCACATTATAACGAGAAATTTAATTCAAAAATGAATTTATTTTTTAATTAAATATTAATTTTCTAATAGAATATTTGATTAAACCAATCAATCACCTCTTATCGTAATTTGCTATCAATTGGAGTGATTTCACTTGCATATTGAATGTATAAATAATTATTTTTTTCTCTCTCTATCTCTGAACCAATAGTATATGCTATATAAAACATGAATCGAAGATATTTGGAATAAGTCGAAGAAGCGTTTGGCTAAAGGAAGGATGAACATCGAAGTCCTAAAGAAAGAGAAGAAGAAAATGAAGAATTCACCAAAGACCAATATGGGTACCGAGTATAATTGGAATCAATTAATTAAAATAAATAATTTCCATACGATTTAAATTAAACATTTTATTTATTTTAAAGCCGATATGTAGGTATATTATACTTTATTTAAAATTATTTATGCAGGTATTTCAACCCATAAGAAATAGTAGATTAAATATTTCTAATTAAAAAGACTGATGATGAAGGTCAAACCTTCGAAACTATAGTCTCTAACAAATAAATAATATATATATACTATACATACATTTATATATAATATATTTATTCTCATAAAATGAGGATAACTGGACAACCTCATTGATTTCCCTTCATGAAACTTTTTATTATATTTAATTGTAGGTCCAAACTGAAAGCGTACCGAATTTTGAAAAAGTTTTCACATGTTCCTCAATTTAACAGAAAATAAATGAATTTTTCGTTAGAAGATTTCACTTTATTAATATACACTGTTATTATCATGATTTCTATTTAGTATACCAGAGGGGTGAACCGTGACCTAAAATCGTGTGCACCTACTTCCACTTTCTTTTTCATTTCCAAGTAGAAGACAATAGATGACAATAGATTATCTAATGGATTCCAAAATAATTTCAAATAATTCCAAATACAGTGTGCACCTAATTCCAATCGCGGTTAACCCCTCGAGTATACCTATTTGAGATCTCTGAAAGAAATAGAGAAAAAACAAAACTATAAAAAAAATGTTTCAGAACTTGATTCCTCTTTTTTGCCATCTTCTCATAAGTTCTCATTAACTTGAAAAGTCAATGTCAACACCCGTTAATCCCTCGCTCCCTCTCCGCCTTTTACACATACCAATCCTTTTAGCCATAATCTAAAGAGGCTCTCTCTTTTCAACATAAAATCTATAATTTTACTACTCCCTTTGAAAATATCTGCTAATGAAGTGTCAAATACATTCCATCTCCAATATAACTTCATTTAAATATTTAACTATATATTCCTCATAATTTTATATATATTTTCTTAATAAGAAAAAAAACTATATTTATTTTTACTTTTTTAATTGTTGAGATTATATTTGATTCAGTTAATACCTCGATTATTTAAATAATTGAACCGCGAAAGTTAACTCGATTATGCCAATGACTTCAAATTCTAACCAATCTACGTCTTATAGATGTTGATTTAACCAATACTCAATTAATACGGAGACAGTGCGGTTTTTACATGTTCAAAGTGCCGGTTTTCAAAGGATCATCGAAGTTGTAGATCTGTTGGTTTTAAGGCGGGTGACGGTTTACAGACACTGAGTGATGTCTGCCTTTTTAAAGCCTTACTAACCCCAGTCGTGTTGAGTATATTCGGTTGGAATTGAGTGTGAAAACATATATTTAATGAGTATTTTAAATGGAATAAAAAAATATAATTTCGTTTTTTGAAGTTATAAAATTTGACAGTTTTTATTTATAGCATATAACGCTAATTTTCAACCCTATGTGAGCACTTCCTTTGCCATATTATGACCAGCAAATCAATTTAAACAGAAGAAATTTTGATTTTTTTTTAATGCGATCTTAGGCAATAAGAAGCGCTTTAGGATCTCAGCCCCTATAGATCTCGAAAGACTCGTGCATTACCGAAGAAAATGAGAAATTGATCAAGCGAAAGGGCGTAGGTGTCTATGCGCCAGGGTCTTGAAGACTATAAGATTTTAAGTGTCTGAAATGGCGGAGGCCGGGAGAGAGTTCCAGCTCCTAGAAGTCATGGGGTCAAAGTATTGGGGAATGAAGTGGTCTCGTACTTTTCTAATTTAACTGCAAAGGGATTTTGGGAGTTAGCAAATCGCGTGCTGCTCGCAAATCAAGCTTTGGGAAGAATTTCTGACTCACCAAAGCACATACCGTGATAGTATTTATAAAAGAGGGAAAGCTCGGAAACACTTCTTCGATAAGCTAGCGAGTTGAGGGAGGTAGTAAAAGTTGGATCCTCCATTAGTCGGACAGTTCGTTTCTGAATTGTTTCCATGAAGCCCCCTTTCCATAGATGCTAGTGGTATTCGAGACAGGAGCGAATTGGGGACTTGTAGAAAGTGAGAAGATGCAGGGGCATTAAAAATCACTTTAACCTGAATAAGAAGCCAATTTTCTTTCCTGCGTAATTTGCTTCAGAGGAAATGTGTTCATTCCAAGCAAAGTCACATGCGATTGAGTATCTCAAAATAGACAGATTGTCACATATGGTATCTTCAGAGTATTTAAATCAAAGTGGATTTTTAGTAGTTTGGATAGAAGATTTTTATGCCAAACTTGATCAAAAGCCTTTGAAATATCCAGAGAGAGTCGCTTTTCCAGTCTCTAGCTCTAGAGTTTTGTTCCATGTATGGGTTACATAAGTTAAGATGTCGCCTGTGAACCGGTACTGTTTAAATCCGTATTGACTATTGTGAATTATTTACATTTACTTATTAAATCAATTCTACTATTATAGGCTATATCAACTATATAATTTCAGAACTTCTGACATTAAATTTGGAAGGGATGGTAGAAAACTTCCCGAAACAGGCAAAACTACCTAAGCCTTGTTGATGATGGCAAAATAGATAAGCTTATCAAAAGATATTCAGATGTATAAGGAGCTAGGAGGTTTAAAAAAATCATTCAGCTAGGCATTCATGAATATTACACCAGGTAGGTATTCAATTTTACCATATTATTAATAAACCACCGCATGTGCAATGGTTTTTCGAGGGTCAAAAGATAGGCGACCCCACTTCGTCATCGTCCCCTTTGATTAGCCTATTGTTAAACGTGTGGTGGTGGCAGCGAGCAACTCATTCCAGATCAAATTAAGTTTGTTTGATTTCAAGTTACAATCAATTAGGCTTTAAATTGGGTTATCTTCTAAAAGAGAAAAATGTGTAAACATTGACAGACCCTCAGAGAAGTTGTCCAATGATTGACCGTCGCCATCCACTTGGGTCAACACACACTGTTCAATTTTGATTCAGAAGAAGTGTAGGAAATGTTCAAATCAATCGCCATTAAAGGATCAATTCTAATGCATCAAACCAGAATACTTACGTTTGAAATACTTCACATTCACTCATATAGTGTTTTCAAATCGTTTGCTTATTCGTGGATAGAAATGTCTGATATGTGAATGAAAGTCATTTCCAATGATGATTTTTGCGATTTAGTTAAAATTAGGCATAATGTCAAATCTCCAAAATATGCAGAGACCGTACCGAATCTTGAGAAATTTTTCACTTTTTATTCCAATTTTAGTATTATTTTTATTAATCTTTAAACATTATGGGATTATAGGCAAATAAAATAAATATTCTGTTTTATTTAGTTTCAAGAAAGGGATTATAATAAATGAGTGCAAAACATTAATGCATTTACTTTTAATTTAAAAAAAAATGTAGAATTTATTTACAATATTTTCTAAATGGTGTAAATTGGAAATTAATTAAAATTTTTAGGAAGGAAGAATATACGTGTTTGTTTTAGATTTGTAGCATTTTCAAGTTTTTATTTTATTCAAGAGACTCAACCAAACCTCAGAAAAAATGAGAGATGTTCGGCTATTTACTAAAAAAATATTATTAAAATTATTCATGTTTTATCTTATTTCTAAAGTTTTCTGGGTTGAATATTAAAAAAAAAATTATATTAGTTTATTATTGCATTTACTTTTAATTTAAAAAATAAATGTTGAATTTATTAAATTTTTCTAAATGGTGTAAATTGGAAATTAATTAAAATTTTTAGGAAGGAAGAATATACGTGTTTGTTTTAGATTTGTAGCATTTTCAAGTTTTTATTTTATTCAAAAATTTAGCAAACCTCAGAAAAAATGAGAGATGTTCAGCTGTTACTAAAAAATATTATTAAAATTATTCATGTTTTATCTTATTTCTAAAGTTTTCTGGGTTGAATATTAAAAAAAAAATTATATTAGTTTATTATTGCATTTACTTTTTAATTTAAAAAATAAATGTTGAATTTATTCACAATTTTTTTCTAAATGGTGTAAATTGGAAATTAATTAAAATTTTTAGGAAGGAGAGAATACGTGTTTGTTTTAGATTTGTAGCATTTTCAAGTTTTTATTTTATTCAATAATGAGACTCAGCAAACCTCAGAAAAAATGAGAGATGTTCGGCTATTTACTAAAAAATTATTAATGTTTTATCTTATTTCTAAAGTTTTCTGGGTTGAATATAAAAATGTATTAGTTTATTAAAAGGAGAGCAGCGATTGAATATAATCCGATAAACAATTAATTCAAGTAGTCTATAAAAAAACAACGTAATCAAATTTGAAATAATAAAAAATTATTTTAAATTGGAAATTTAAAAATTATTCATGTTTTATCTTATTTCTAAAGTTTTCTGGGTTGAATATTAAAAAAAAAATTATATTAGTTTATTAAAGGAGAGCAGCGATTGAATATAATCCGATAAACAAATACGCAATTAATTCAAGTAGTCTATAAAAAACAACGTAATCAAATTTGAAATAATAAAAAATTATTTTAAATTGAAATTTACATTCTGAAAAAAGGCAATTTAAAATCTATAAAAAAAGAGCCTTAAAGGTTCGTCTATTCTCTTATTCTATTTTTACAAGCTTTTATTAGATGTACTTTTAGAACTCTAGATGATGCTCTTCTAGTCACTTTTAGTCGGGGGAGGAGGTTTATCTAAAGTTTGAAAAACAATTTGAACTCTAATCATGATTAGCCTTTCCAGAAAAAAATGTCATAAGCTGAAATAATGCAAATTTTGGTATTATTAAAGAATGTTAAATTTACTTTGACTAGGATTGAGAATGCCAAAGATATATGTGTGATTTTTACATACGACATTTTGAAATAACAGAGACGAAACTGGCAAATCCATGTGGTTAAATACAGATTATGAGCTAAAATCCTTTAATCTGACCTTTAACAGCCATAATAGTGCATTCAAATTTTAGTTCACTGCTAAAATGCCATTAAAGTTTTTTTCAAAACTTAAATTTAATGGCCAAAAGCCTTTTAAAAATTACTAATTCAATTTATATACCAGATCATCTAATTGTTTGCATAATGTTTCTTGTAATAATAGAGGTTCAAATGTTTAGTGACTTGCTCATAGGAGGAAGTTCATCTCAAATATCTTCACGAAACTATCAGTAGATTCTATTATCAAAATCCATTACCTACTCTAGGATTATTAGCAGCTTAATCTATTTAACTATCTAGTTAATTATCTACGTTGCAATGAGCTCTCAGCTTTTAGGCTGTAAGACAGTAGGAGTGATTGCGTAAATTTGCAGGTGTTTGTGTATGTGTATAGTTAATTATTTTCTTGAATAGTTGAATCCCATTTTTTGAAAAAGCTCAAATCTGAATTGATCTCTTACAATTAATTTCCAAGAAAGGAGCACATTGGATGGTACTATTTTCTCGTTAACAATGAATTGAATTAGAGAATAAACTCATTAAGTCATTTATTCAAATTAAGAAAAGGGTTGAAGAAATGACCAAGCTCAGAGAAACTCCAGAATTAGATGTGAAGGCGATATTCTATCAAATTTAACCAGTTAAGCAAAAATCGAACTTTTAAGAAGTTTATTTTCTTAATAAGAAATTAAATGAAATTACGAGGTAGGTTTCACATAAAAAACTTAATTTCTTATTATTAAAAAATGTTTCACCTTGAACCAACACCTATCTCCTTAAAAGTTTATTTTCTTTTTTCACCTGACTTATGAATGTAAAAATTGAACGGAGTCTGAGGATATTATTAAAAGTTCGAAAAATGTCTAATGAGCAAAAAAAGGATAATAAAATAAATAAACGAAATATTGTTTAGGGGAGACAAAATCGAAAACTTTTTCGATTATATAGTAAGGGTTTTCTTTGAATTGATTGTATTTCGACGATCTTTTCACCTAAGACAAATCTCATCCCCAATTGTCACTTTACCCTCCACAAGTGAACAGAAAGTCTCTCGATCTTATCAGCTTGAATAATAATCCCAAGTGACAAGTTCGAACGGTAACTGATTGGAATTGAATTTAAGGAGATTTCAAAAACTTTAAGTTTAATTTCAAAAGCTATAAATTGATTAATACCAGGAGAGAAAGAGAAAAACAAGAGTTTGTAATTAATTCGGATGGATTAAAATTGAATTTGTAAAATCCATCCATATTATATTTGAATAACAAACGAGGTAACAAAGAAAAGGGGAGGACGAGAGAGTGAGCCCTATTTAAGTAGAAGAGATATTTGGGGGATTCCAATTAATTTACTTTGTTTAAGTTTTGAATGAATAATATACATATTCATTTAGGTTATATAATATCCTAAAAATAAATAGCAAATGTCAGTGGCCTTATGGTATTTCAAATGTGTATGGTGGAGCAGAGAAAGGGGAATTTTTGTAAAAGCAATAATTGCAGTAGGTATGTATACATTTCTGGTGTGTGGACTCCACGACATTCACTTATATAACTTCCTCTTTGAAATCATTCAACCAATATTCTACATTCAAACTAATCCCCACACACACTGTGACTTGTGATGTTTGTTAAGTACACAATTAAAATCCCCATAACCATCAAGTGAAAGGGTAGGTAGAAGGGTTATGTAGATTTAGACCAAAAGTTTACTATAGCGTTACAGACGGATTCTTAGTGTAAGGTTTAAGTTTCATTACTCTATGAAGTAATCATGCTAAGAAATAGCAGTACACAAATATACTGACTATTCCATCATTTCCTCCTACTTTTAAATGAATCCCCTACATTTCAAGCATAATTTTATTGTTTTTTACTTAGAGAAAGTGGTGTAGGTTTTAGGTGAAACATGATATTAATTAATAAAGTAAAGGGTGTGTAGTTTCACAGTGAATGAAATAAAACTCAAAGAGGTTTATACAAACTTAATATATTTCGGATTATTAGTCCATCATCAGGAGTTTACAGGTTAAAAACTGTTTCGTTACAGCCGTTTTTGAGAAACTTATTCTATATATATATACAAGAATTGCTCGTTTAATATAATAAGATAAGATATTTCTAATGTCTATAGACAAGTTATGACTTGTCTGTTCCAATGTTGATTTTCATCTCTAGTTACGTCTCAGAAATGAATTATTCTAAAGATTCCCGAAAAAAATATTCATTTATATTATATTTTACTAGTTTCTCAGCGAAGTAGATATTTATTCTACTAAAAGTGGTAGAGACTTGTCTTTAGTATCCTTGAAATGTGAGAGATAACATAAGATTTTTCCATTCCTTTTATTTGCGGCCTTTTGGGTCATTTTATACAACGTGGTTGCCTCTTGAAATTATACAACCACTCGGTATCATTTATCCTACTGAATAAAACAAATATTTTCTATTTATTCCATGTGTAGAATAAACAAAATAAGAGAGAGAAACAGATTTTAATTTAAATAAATGAAAAAATAAAAATTACTTAATACTGAAAATATTATTAGAAAAAGTGAAAGTAAAAACTAAAACTAGTTCTAAAAAAATATAAGAACTCGAACACACATGTAGGCTGAAAATATTTTCATACTTATGTAACTTCTCTTAAAGTTGTACAAATTTACACTAAATAACATTTAAATTTACGCTAAATATATTTATGTTAAATCACGAAATGTACATATTAAATATTACTATTATTCGTTTAAGTGCCAAAAGGGGGATTTTATTTTATCTTAATTTTAACCCAAGTGCCAAATCGCAATCCAGGATATTAGCTAACCTTATTTAAATTAAGTTGTGCCGCCCATCGACCTTCTAAGTAGGTAAGTAATTATTTTAAAAAATGCGATAGGAAATACTGTTTCTCTATATAATAGATAAACTACATTAGATAAGATTCTATTAATAAAAAAATTATAAATATGGAAAATTTAAAAAAAATCATTAAAAGGACTAGAAGTTTTTAAAAAACCCAAGAATCTTAAAGCATGAGAATTAAGAGGCGCTTTAGATTGACCGACTCGAACGAAATTCTTGGTGTGAATTTTTGATTTGATATATTAAGTTTTAAATTATTTTATTGTTTTTGAGCTATCTCTCTCAAAAACAGTAAGATTTACTCAATTCAAACAAACAATATTAAAAAAATCATTTAATAGCTATTTTCGTATGTTTTTAGTTTATAAGACGTGAAAGAGATATTTGTTTTGCGAGGAGCTTTAATAATAATAATCATTTAAAAGCGTTTTAAAGGAAAATAACTTTTATTTAGCTGATAGAGTTAACTAGAATAAAAAGTTATATTTAAGTGTTTCTTTTTCTTTTTAATACATACAGAGTAAAGTATTTTTTTGTTAGGTAGCGTATTTATTCAATTAAATAATAAGTTTAGTTAGAAAAATGAATTGTAATGTACTTATATTTTTTTTTTTATTTATTATTATTTGCTTTACTCGGTAGGACTAGAAGGTAGACGATTTTTTTCTGTATGTGTGCCTGTCTGTGTGTCTGGATCCCGATAGCAATGAGTCCTCTACTATTAAAATGTGTGTATTTCCGATGCGAAGAATTAATTCCGGTTCACAAATGTAGAAAACATATTTTTAAATGGTTTTATTATATTAATATTTTAATGTTTTGTTTTAATAACAAAGAATAAATAATTTTCAATTTGATTCATTATTTGAAAATCCACAAGGATCATTACAACTATCATTATGAATTAAAATTAGGAAGTTTAATTAATAAGATTAGGTAGTAGATTTTAGATGGTTTATTGAAATTAGTGCATCAAGTCTTGAAAATTTTTTCATTTTTTATAATCAAATTTATTTGGGACTTTTTTTGATAGACTAGTTAATTTTTAAATATGACGTTTCGACTCTTGTAAGTAACGGAATCCCAATTAAGATTAAATACAAATAAAAATTAAAAACAACAAATTATAGATAAAATTATATATATATATATATTCAGTGGCGTGCGATCCATGGATGCTGTGGATGCGGCGCATCCATAGAATTTCAAACATTTATAGTATTTTCATAAATATCGACTTCAAAATTTCAGGAGGATCTTTAAATTTTCAAATTATTATCCGTTATTTCAAATATTTCTATAAAAAACATTTTTTGTTTTGAAAAGTATATTGGTTCTCGAAATGAAATAAAATTTTTGCATAGTTTCAAGGGGCAATTAAAATGAATGATTTTCCGAAAAGGGTGCTGATAGAAGGTTTGAAGTCCCTGCCTGGTATATCTTCCAGTTCAAGCATGTCAAAGACAAGTCCAGACGAGTTTTAGTCGAATAAAAATTGTTCTCGCTGAGGAACTATTAAAATAGTAATAATACAAAAAATGAATAAATAAAGATGATTGGAGAATCTTTGGATTAATCCATTTCTAAGAACTTTCAATATATATCTAAGATCGGAAATAACTAAGAGTGCTAAAGACAAGTCATAGCTTGCTTATAGCAATAGAATTAGGAGAAATTTAAGATATTCTTATAGGACAGGCTGATTCATTGTGGAAGATGGTCGATTTCCATCTCAGGGACTGTAGAGTTTAAGTCATAAGATTTAATTTCTGACTCCTACCCTCACTCACACAAAGCAGTATTCGTTTGGGGCGAAGGTCTCAAAATATATTTTTTAAAAATCTAATGTTAAATTTGAAAAATAACGAAAATGATGCCGTATTCGAATAAATTTGAAAAAAGAGAAGATTAAAATAAAATTTCAAAAAATGGAGGGTACTTTTATGGACAGCATCCCCTGGTTGAAAAGTCACCAACCGCCACTGATATATATATATATACCTATATATTGGGTATATATGGTTCATAAAAATGTAATTTCTAAGAATTGTATTAGAATGGTTTAATAATTGATGAAAAAATAAGATCTTGAAAGTTTTACGTCGAATTAATCTGGAGAAAAGCGTTAACGAAAAAAGAGATTAAAACTGATTTTTCTATTTCATATATTAAATTTTGTAATTCTTTTTTTTACTGATTTATCATTTTAAATTATATTTATTTATTAAATTAGATTATATATTGGGTAGAATTAAAAAAATTATTTGTTTATTCGACAGCATGAGCATTTTTTAAATTGATAAAACATACACATATATATATATAATTGATATACACCGCAAAAATGAGAGAAAACATATTATTAAATTTTATAAATTGAAGGATTTTTTAATCACAATATTTTTTCTTATTATTATATTTATTACTAGTTGCAAGGCCCGCCTTCGGCGGCTCTCTTGCTAACCCGAACCCCCACCCACCCCATCACCCCAATGTAGGTACAGACAAAACCTTAATCATATATGTCTCTATATATATAGATAATTTCATTTAAATTGGTAACCATGACGTGACTGTTTTTGTTGGGGGACGGACATAGGAACTACATAGGTACATACAGAGGCAGGCACAAATGCGCTCTAGTAGTATAGGATATGTCGACAGAAAATTATCATGATGTTATTTTTTCATCACTACTCTTCTAAAAGATTCGAAAGAGATTTTAAAGAATCATCAAATACTATTCTTTTTAGAAACAATCTAAAAACTTTTATTAGAAATCCAAAAGTTTTGAAAGAAATTCTTACTTTATTAATGGAAATTTGATAAGATATATAGTTTCTTTAAAAGGAACATATAAAGCAACTATAAATAAATAAATATTTTGAAAATACAGATTGACTTGAAGATGAAATTAACCTGAATAAAAATAAAAAATATAAATATTTAAGAAAAACTATTTTTTATAAAAAATGTTGGTAAATATTAGAAAAAGGAGTCAATCGAACTTTAGTTAATTGAATATTTTTTGTTTAAATTTTCGAAAATTTATAAAATTAATATTTTTTTCAAAATTCTGCTTTTTTATCTAATATTGTGTGATTATTAAAATGTCAGATATGAACTGTTTTTTGTAACTTTTGTAATTAAAAATTAAAAAAATATTTTTCGTAAATATTTATATTTTTTAATTTTTATTCAGGATAATTTCATTTCCGAGACACTTTGTAGCATCACACTTTTCAAAATATTTATTTGTTAATAGTTGCTTTATATTTCCTTTTTATAGCAACTATTTTATCAATACCAAGTAGAAAATCTGCATACAGGATGCTGGATAGTTTTTCCCTTATTTTTATATTAAATATATAGTGATAAAAATTTTAAGAGGTCTTGGGGAACACTTTCACAAGTTTTTCTTTTCTTATAACTAGGTGCTGATGATGCCGTCAGTATTAGACGAAACAACATTGTAAATTGTCCACACGTTAACTGTATACACAATAAAACATTAAAATTACTATAGTGTTCACTCTATTATTATTACTTAGAACTTAGAACCCAGAGCATGCGGTCCATGGATGGTGTGGATGCGACGCATCCCCAATATTTCAAAAAATTTAGACTTTTCATACCGTGTGATAAAAATCTAATGTTAAATTTGAAAAATAACGAAAAATTCTCTTTTGCCTTATTCGATGAAATTTGCAACGAAGAATAAAATAAAATTTAAAAAAATGAAGGGTTATTTTTTGGACAACATCCCCTGGTTGAAAAATCACTGCTCACCACTGTTAGAACCAAAAGTGTCCCCCAAGACCTCCAGAAATGTTTACCACAAAATCTCCATATTTATTTAGAAAATTTTGAGTGGCAAGATTTAAAAAAAATTAGGAGTGGGTAATAAAATTTTTCCTAGGGGCTAGGGTATTTTTTTATCTACCTGAGAGACCAACAACTCCACTTAGGTAAGAAACTGCGGCCAAATGGGTGTTTCCTCGTCGGGGGTTCAGTGTGACTCTCGCGTTGACGGGCTCTGCCGCCACTGATTCAGTTTCCGAGATCTGCCCTCGCAGCATCAAAAATCCACGAGAAATTGCGCAAGCGCCAACCATCGACAGGTGGTTGAGACTACATGCCGCCTCCGTTATCCCTTCATCAAAAACTCACACGTCAAAAAAACAAAACAAAAGAAAAAAATTCGCACTAGAAATGAACTCAACTAACTCACTTACAATTTTCATTAATTATTATATCATTTTCATTTGTGGTGATTGTGTATGTTAGTGGGAAAAAAATTATGTTAGGGGAGAATGGTGTAGATTCTTGGTGAAACATATTAAGGAGGTTCTTTTGCGACAATCCACACAAAAGTTTTAGCCTCGAAACCACTCAATAAATATGAACGTTGATAAAATTTTAGGTTATTATTTTTAATGTGGCTGTACTTTTTACACTACTATATTCTCTTTATGAATGAATCGTTTCCAAGCCATTGATATTATATCCCCTCCAATAAAATATAATCGCCCAAATATGTTTTGTTTTATTTGTTTTTTTATCAAAACTACGAGAAAATAATTTCAATTTTTATTTTTAAGTTACTCCGAATATATTATTCTAACAAATAGTTTTTCATCTAGATTGTGAAAGTCCTTTAATGAAAAAAAAATAAAATAATGATCATTTTCCCACCCTTTCCCAATCTGCCATATGTTAAAAATTTCTTTCGTAAATCATGTTCAAATAATAACAGTGTGTTTATTATGATTTTACTGACTTATATTTTCTTGCATTTGTGAAAGAACTACCTTAAATAAAGTAAAGAAAATTTTTGAAAATTTTTTTTTAGAAACTTTATAAAATTTAAAATATAAAATACTAGCTAGGTTTCCCATAAATTTACACACATAAATTTATGTGAAACCTATCTAGCATTTTTTATATTTAAAATTTTAAAAAATTTCTAAAAAAAATTTCAAAAATTTTCTTTACTTTATGGAAAAAAATTCATTTGTACTTAAAAGCAAATAAAATTCTTAATTGGGAAAAAAAGTGAAAACTTTTTCAAGAACCGGTACGTTAATTTGTACCGCGAAAGTTAAATAATGTAATGAATAATTTCTTATGTTAATTCTACATTTAGAAAAAAAAAAATGTTATATATTATATATTATTTTTTAATTGTTCACATCCATAATCAAATATTTAAAAGGACCGAAGGGATTTGGAACAGAATTTAAATGAAACGTAAAGTTTTTTAATTAAATGAGGGCCAAACGTTTCGTCACTGATTAGCCACTTCCTCAGTGGCTCATTTTATAAACTTATTTGTCAGGAGCTCTTACTACAAGAAAAAACATTCCAAAGAGTAGGTATGTCTTCAAAAAAAAAAAAAAAAAAAATATTTTTGAAAAGGAAAAAATGAATTAAGCACCCGACGAATGGAATGTATCAAAGTAATTCCTCAAGTATTAGATTAAAATCGATCACTACTTTTGATTTTAAGTTGATTCCTTCATGTCTTCAGCAATGATTACCAATAATAATCGAAAAGTCAAAAATGCAATGCAGAATGATTATTCCTTGGGTATTAGATGAGAATCGATGGCTATTTTTCATTTTAAGTCGAAGATCTTCAGCGAGGATTACCAATGAAGTGCTTAAGCATTTTCCGGAAATTTAAAAAAATCAACTGAATTGATTCTTTTGCTCTTTCGGGTAAGCTGGCGAATCCTGCCTGCTTATAGGGAGAATTATATGTATATATAGAGTGATTAAGGAATTTTCCTTTTAAAATATTTAGACTTGTTTTTGTTTTGTATAAAATACCTATTTTTAATTATCTCTCTCTACCACTTCCGGTTGTGCCGGAAATTGACGACCAACTTGTTTATATAAAATGGAATTAATCATATTCACTGTAAATTATATGAATAAAAATAATAATCATCCAATAGGCTACCCCCACTACCGTGCGTTAAATATTTAACAATTAGCCTTTTTCCTGACAGCAGTGCTTCCAATAACTTAAAGTCATAATATTTATATAGATAGTTAATTAACATAATAATAAATGTACATTCATTAAAAAATATAACCTCTATTTGTTAGTGAATAAAATTAATTAATGATTATTAATTAAATTGATATAAATTTGATTCATATTTCGTTCTGAAATAAGTTTTTAACTTAATAATTATTTTGAAAGTCTGTTATTCGAGAGCAAAAATACCACTATAAAATAACTATAATAATTATACCCTGTTTACTGACCTGTTAATTAATTCAATCCCCCCCCCCCCCGGAAATTTTTAAATTAAGGCAAGATAGCAAGAAATGAAGTTAATTATGCATCCCGAAACTTGAAGTATTAAATGTTGCAGGATTCGACAAAGTGAATTAGGGAAAAATAAATTAAGTAATCTAGGATTAAGGCCACTAACAAAGATTAAATTATTATTGAATATCAGGTGGGGTAACTGGAGCCCAGCTTCTTTTTGTTTTCCCAACGATAGTACTCCATATTTTTGACTATAACTAAGCTTCCTCACAATTTATAGATCTCGTGACTATATTAATTGAAAAGATGAAATTTTCTTCAGATAATCATGATACTTTCAAACTTTTGAAGTTATTCAAAATTTTTGGAATTATCTTAAGTTGAATGTAAAGTTTTGCGGTTGGCCCAGTTAAACGCGTTGTGGGGTGAGTGGACCAGCCCGGCCTATTTTGCTGTTTTTTTTTAATTTTTAACATCTTTTGAAGGCATTTGGACATGTTCCCCTATCCCTCAAGTCCCTGGCCGTAGGTAGAATTAGTCTCATTTGTGTATGGATTAAAAAATAATCAAAGATGTAAGCGATTCGGGGTAATTGGGTGTAAACAACTAGGCTGGCCCATTTTGCATCAAGACCTCTATTTTTTATTCTTTTGAATTTTTTAAGGTAGATAAGTTTAAACGCCAAGTATAATTTTTACTCAATCGATTTTTATTACAGAAAATACAAAAAAAAGTATCATAAATCAAACAACTAAACAAAATAGTTTCGGCTTACCCATTTGAAATAAAAGTTAAAATGAGTTCCTTATGCTTAGGAAAGCCTTAATTAAGTACTTACTCGTCTCCAATATTTTCAAGGAACTGGAGTAAGGACAACTAGGTAAGAAGTAGGCATAACTGAGTAACTAGGTAAGTAAGCCATTAGCTTAACTAAGTACTTAAGTATAAAATAAACTTAAAGAAATTTCTCTAATTCAGGAACACTGAAAATTTCACACCAGTATGAAAAAGTGAATTGCGTCCAAAAAAATGCTCTGGGGTTGCAGGACCCACTGCCCCAGTTGCCCCCCGACTGCAGTTACCCCACCCTGACCCTTATGTCATTATTTATTTTTAATAGAGATTTAAATTTAACAATACTGTTATTGGAGAGCAGATATTTGAATATTAAATAATTAATAATTAGTCACTGAAAAAAAAACATGTTGAATATGGTATAAGGCACACTGCACAGTCTTTCCTTTATAGAACAAGAGCCACGGTCCCTCAGTAATGTCGGGAAAAGACAAAGAGCGAGGGTTACTTCTCCCAACCCTCTACTTTCTATAAAATAAGTGAAAGTAAAAGTGGTTTTATTGAATTTAAAAAAACCTTAAAAATTATATTTTCGTAATATTTCCACTTAGATTTGGTGAATGAAAGTAAAGAAAATCTCTGTTTTTATTTGTTTTACAGTATTGGAAATGATAAGAAAAATAAGATTTAGAACAGAATATTAGTATAGCCATATATTTTTACTTTATCATAAGGGTATGGAGAAGAATCGTAGTCGTTCATGAAAATTTTCTCAGAAATATTTAAAAACGGCTAAAACTATTTTGATAAAAAAAGATCGAATCCAGGTCGTTTCGGTCTACAATAAAACCTTGAATAGTGAGAATTGATAAATGTATACTTTAAGAAATATTAATTATTTTGTCAAAGATCTTTATTTAGTGTGTGTGTGTGTGTGTGTGTGTTACCAAATGTTGTGCACGCTCAAACTCAAAAACCAATGAAGGTATCAAAGCAAAATTTTATTCTGAGATATATTTTTTAATGTGATTAAAAGCTAATTAGATTTTGTTTTAAAATAGACAAAAAAATTAGAAGGGGAGGTTCAAAAATTGAACCCTTAGTCAATTTGGACAAATTATACACAGTTGGCCACTAAAGGCTTTAAGGAACTATCGAATGAAATATCAGCTTACTAAAAGATAAAACCAGACTTCAAAAAAATTAAATGCATCAAATAAAATAATAAGAATTCAAAAAATAAAATATAATGTACTAAAAGGTATAAAATAATTATCTAATTTAGTTACAACTAAACGATGAAATTGTTACATGAAATCACTTTTTGAAGTCGGTGCCAAACATATACATTTTATGAATCGCACTCGATGGATCTTACTTAGTACGTTTGGCGTGTAATGAAGACAACATCGCGTAAGCTCGCTTATATAGTTTGTTTGGCACCGACTTCAAAAAGTGATTTCATGTAATAATTTCATCGTTTAGTTATAACTAAATTAGATAATTATTTTATACCTTTTAGTGCATTTTATTTTATTTTTGAGTTCTTATTATTTTATTTGTTACATTTAATTTTTTTGAATTCGGTTTTTTTCTGAAAATTATTTTTATTTTTCTATTTTTAGTGATGTTAAGAATAGTGACTTATGAAAATACTTGCATGCATCTGGTAAGGACGAAGGAATCAGATAATAAAATTCAATTCATAAATAGGGAAGTTTTGTGAATATACATAACAAAAAAGTCCCAATAACAATGAAATTTATACGAGACCAATCGGGAACTAGACTGAACTCAATGCAAAAAATCATCGAAATTGGTCCACATGGCAAAGACAAATCGACGAACAAACATCATCAGAACTTGGCCAAATTAATATCGGACCACCCCTAAGGTACCCCCTTTCCAATAAAAGAAGAATCATTGAAATCGGTCCATAAACAAAGAAGTTATGCGTGAACATACATAACAAAAAAGGTCCAATACCAATGAAATTTAAACGGGACCAATCGGGAACTAGACTGAACCCAATGCAAAAAATTCATCGAAATCGGTCCACATGGTAAAGAGAAATAAATGTTCAAACACAAAAAAAGAAATAAAATAAAAAAATAAACAGACATTCCGTTGAATTGATAACCTCCTCCTTTTTTTCAAAGTCGATTAAAAATAGCCTTGGGGGGGAGAGAGACATTTAGTAAAGTCACGAGATAGCCAGATAACATTTTTTTAATTAATAATTTTTATTCATTTATTTTTCAATTTGGCATATTTTTTCATTAAACTATTGTTAAAGAAATTTAAGTACTTTTTTTTTAATATCTTACTTGTATAAGAATATTTTCAATTATGTTTTTGTTTAAAAATACGAGGTGCACGGTATTCAACACAGTCAGGAGAGTTGTTATGCGAATGGATTAAGAAATAAACTGCAACGGATCGTTGCTAAACTTTATCCAAATTCATTTGAAATATTAATATGTTTGTTCCTTTATTATTAATCAGATATCACTTGCAATTTGTAGTTCATATTGACATTAATTCAAAAATCAAGCTTGAGTTGTTTACCAAAAAAGATTTTAGTCCTTTTGATTTTAAGTCTATTCTTCCACGTTTTCAGTAGAGGTTGCCATTAATAGTCAAAACATCAAAAATGGAATGCAATAAGGTTATTCCTCTAGTATTAGATAAGAATCGATCGTTATTTTTGATTTTAAGTCGATTCCTCCATGTCTTCAGCAATGGTTACCAATAATAACCGAAACGTCAAAAATCCAATGTAGAATGGTTATTCCTCAAGTATTAGATGAGAATCAATCGCTATTTTTGATTTAAAGTCGATTCCTCCATGTCTTCAGCAATGGTTACCAATAAAAACCGAAACGTCAAAAATCCAATATAGAATGGTTATTCCTCAAGTACTTGATGAGAATCAATCGCTATTTTTGGTTTAAAGTCGATTCCTCTATGTCTTCAGCAATGGTCACCAATAAAAACCGAAACGTCAAAAATCCAATATAGAATGGTTATTCCTCAAGTATTTGATGAGAATCAATCGCTATTTTTGGTTTAAAGTCGATTCCTCTATGTCTTCAGAAATGGTCACCAATAAAAACCGAAACGTCAAAAATCCAATATAGAATGGTTATTCCTCAAGTACTAGATGAGAATCAATCGCTATTTTTGGTTTAAAGTCGATTCCTCTATGTCTTCAGCAATGGTCACCAATAAAAACCGAAACGTCAAAAATCCAATATAGAATGGTTATTCCTCAAGTATTTGATGAGAATCAATCGCTATTTTTGGTTTAAAGTCGATTCCTCTATGTCTTCTGCAAAGGTAAGGGATAAGAAAACAACGCAGTTGCTATGGTTACTTATAAAATTTCCTCCCAAATTTTTAGCATTTCACAGAGAGAAGCCTATCCATTCTTATTTAAGCAAGGCTAAATGAGCTATATTAAAAGGTTCAAATGAATAAATTTTAAAGAATTTAAAAAATTAAAAAGTACTCTCTTACTCTAGAGTAAAGTACTTTAAAATATAATTTTACTAAAAACTTTATTTATCCTTTTTTGTGGTCCCCAAGGTACTTAATTAGGATATTAAATTTCATCAAAATTGGTTAAGTCATTTTCAAGATATTTAGAAAAAACTAAAAAAGTACTGAAATAAAGTACTAATGTTTTGTGGGTCGATATGTACCAAAAACTAATCAGCGCTTCATTTTGTTCAAAGAATGCTAGGTTTTCAATTTCATTTCAATCGGTGCAACGGTGTGGAAAAAATCGTGGGCCAAAAAAACGATAACATACATACATACATCCATCCATCCATCACATACATCCATCCGCACGCACTAAATGAAAAAATGGCACTTTTTGGCCTCTCGACGAGACCCCATGTAATTTTTGGCAAAACCGTCACGTGCTAAAATTCAACCTAATTGAATACTACAATTTGTGACTTTAATTGAGTCCATGGGTTCCGTAGTCTTTACCTGAGGACCCTTTGAAGCCACGCTTGCCCCGAGAGCGATTGCAATACTTTACCCATGCTTTGCATTGGATTAAGAAAAAACAAAAACAAAAATTAAATTTTATATATATTCTCTCATTGTAGATTGTAGGGAGTTTTTGTGGTGTTTCGCAGAAATGAAAGATTTAAAATAGTTTTTATAAGTCTCACTATACAAAATTCCATAATCCTTCAGATCACTCAAGCATATAGCTATATTTTGTTGTCATTTAGTTTATGCATTCCTGAAGATAGTTTAACAACAGTGGTGGATTTCTGCACAGGCCCATGAGGCGCGCGCCTGGGGCCTCATAAATGAAGGGAGTCTCAAAATTCAATTAAATTGACAAATGAACTGTAGAGTATAGGAGTAGTGATGAAGAGGGCCTCAAATTGAATTGCATCTGGGCCCTCTTAAGTGCTAAATCCCCCACTGAGTAACAACCCGAAATATATTAAGGCTTATAAAATATTTTTTAAATATATCGTTTCTTTGAAATACTATATACAGACGACTTAATTCGATAATTTGAAATCCAAGGTACTACAAGAAAAAATTTGAATTATCGAGACTTCAAATTATTAAGAAGTTTGAATTATCAAGAGTAAAGAAAACAAATTCGAATTATTAAGAGTTTTTATTATATTTTTGAAAATATGTATGAGCTTACATAAATTTTATATAAAGCCTTAAGTAAAAAAGTAAAAATGATGAAAACGACAAAAAAGAACAAAAAATTACATTTGTTTTAACATTGCAATAGATAATAACATACCTTGCTGGAATTCCAGCAGAAGGCACACTCTTTTATTGTCTCCTTCAATATATAAAAATTCTGCTACCCTCGGCACAAAAACTTTCAATTTAATAACATACCTAATTAAAAAAATGAAGAGTAAACATTGCTAGGAAAAATTTGAATTATAAAGAGGGCAAGTGGCCTAGTTCGAATTATAGAACGTTCTCTACCCCTCTTGTTACGAAAAGGATTTCGAGTTATCAAAATACACAGCATTTTTTCGATTTACCGAAGTTAACAGCTGAAGAGTTCGAATTATCGAAAAATTCGAATTATCGAGAGTCGACTGTACCACCAAAACTCAACTTAATTAATTTTAATGTTTCACTATAAGCCATCGCCGCACTCTCTTAGTTTATTTTCTATATATTATTATATATTGAATTTCAATTTACTAATGAATAAACAAATAAAATACGATACTATACCTTTGAGCAATTGGAAGCGACGGATTTGATGAACCTTTTAGCAAACAAACATACATATGTTTCTTTTTACAAGAATTTTATCGATTTATAAAAACTCGACAATATAATTCCATAAATTATATTAAAAAATTCTATCTTTGATGAGTTGACTCTGTATTAAAATTAAACTACTTAAATCTCTTCTAAGTAATAATGAAGTAATAATAGAGGTAATAGTTAAAATATTCATATCAAAATGCGAAATCGAGTAAGTGTGAAAAAGTTGAAACACCATTCCTGAGTCAATTTCATAGAACTAGTACTATAAAGTAATCCTTTATTTTGGTAGAAGCAGAGCCTACGAGAGCCTTCTATGTTAGGGCCTCGGGGCTGAATCTTCCCACCCTATTAAATATTGTAAAAGTTTTTTTTTATCTGAACATATTTTCAAAATATACTTACTGTAAAAAAAAAATTAAAAATCCGAATAATGTAAGTATATCTTTTGAGACGTCAGAATTTAATTTATATATATATATATATATACGAGTATATACATTAAAGGTAAGCAATTATATCAATCGTTCTATGATATTTTCAAGCTAATAAAAACCGGGATTTCGGTGGGAATCGGTATATCCATTGAGTACACAGCTTTCTAAACACACAATCTATTCTAGTTGTTAAAAAAATAAAAAAAAAAACAAAAAAACATGCAAACTCACATAAAACGGCACAGAACAAGAAAGCCCTACGCCAAAGATGTTCGAGGCTTACCTGAAACAAAAAATAAATCATAAAATAAGCTAGTGATCATTACAAAGCTTACCGCACCTCTTTTGTTAAAATAAAAATTTTAATTTTAAAGTTCATTCTTTGCTTGTTTTGCCAGCAAATGGTTTCAGCTAAAAACAAACTTGGTAAGAAGATGTAGTTTATGTTAATTCAATACAAAATTTTGGTCTAAATTTCATCTCATATACTTGACTGTGTGACATTTTCCCATATTGTTTATTTTTCCACTAAAAGTTCTGAACCTATGTGTTAAAAGCAATTCTTCATTTCAAATGAACATCTTCAAAAAATTAATGAACGTAAAAGTAAAAATGAAAAAAATATTTGGTAAATTTTAATTAATATTTTGACTATAAACTAAGACAAAAAATAATACTATTTCCATTAAAATGTTGGAGAAGTGAGACTATTTATTCAGATCGATTTTGTTTAAAGTAATTATTTGTTAAGAGAACGGAGTTTTTAATAAATCGATTGATAATATTAAAATTATAATCCATTAATAAAAGCGTTTATCTCCATCCATTTGAAATATAATATTAAATTAAATCATTTAATTATGAAATTGTCAAAAAATTACTTTTTGGCATTATACGAAATTTTTTATTACATATCTATGTGCGTGTGTGTGTGTGTGTGTTTAGCCCCCTCCAGGACAAAATCCTGGTTGGGCCACTATATATATATTATCAGTGGCTTGTGGTCCATGGATGCTGTCGATGTTGCGCATCCTTAAAATTTCAAACATTTAGAGTATATTAAATAAATATCGAATTCAAAATTTCAGGAGGATCTTTACATTTTCAAATATTTCTATTAAAAAATGTTTTTTATTTTGAAAAGTATATCGGTTCTCGAAATGAAATAAAATTGTTGCTTAGTTTCAAGGGGAAATTAAAATGAATGATTTTCCGAAAAGGCTCCTGATAGAAGGTATGAAGTCGCTGTCTGTTATATCTTCCAGTTCAAGCATGTCAAAGACAAGTCCAGACGAGTTTTGTCGAATAAAAATTGTTCTCGTTGAGGATCATTAAAATAGAAATAATACAAAAAAAAAATAAATAAAAACGATTGGAGAATCTTTGGATCAATCCATTTATAAAGAACTTCTCAATTGCTTATAGCAATAGATTTAGGAGAAATTTGAGATTTTCTTATAGGACAGGCTGATTCAATATGGAAGATGGTTGAATTCCATATCGGAGACTGTGGAGTTTAAGTCACAAGATTTCTGACTCCTAGCCTCACTCACACAAAGCAGTATCCCTTTCGGGCGATGGTCCCAAATTATATATTTTTTAAAAATCTAATGTTAAATTTGAAAAATAAAGAAAATGATACCGTATTCGATGAAATTTGCAAACAAAAAAAAAGCCAAGATTAAAATAAAATTTCAAAAAATGATGGGTACTTTTTTGGACATAATCTCCTGAGTTAAAATGTGAACAACCGCCACTGATATATATAATACGTTAGTCTCAGCATTACCAAATTTCGTATACGCTCTACCTCAAAAACTAGTGTGAATATCAAAATGATATTTTTAAACTAAAAAAAGCAGAAAAAATGGGATTTACTTTAAAACTGGTCTTATAATAAAAAAGGATTGCCATTATTTCTTCTGGGGACTAAAATGGGGGGAGAGTCTTCAAAAAATAGATACTATCAATATTTAGTCCTCGACTCTTTGACCGATTTGTACCAAATTTTCCATATGCACCCACGACCTTATGAATATGACTCAATTTATGAAATAGATGGTGACCCGAAAGAGGGACGGGGGTTCAAAAATAATTTAAAATGCCAACATTTTCAAACAAAAATACTAGGAAGCTATTTACCCTAGAATAGTCCAATATTTAAAAGGATTAGTAATTATATTATTAATTCCCAATGATCCAAAAATTATGAGAGAAGGGACTCATTCGTAAATGATTATAAATTATTTTATTAAATATAAGAGAGAGGCCAGGTGTATGGAAAAGTTCATATGGAACTTATATCAGTTTATTGTTTTATTTTATTTATTTACTTATTGTGTTTTTGCAAAATATTCGAAAATAAATAAGGTATTAACTATAAATCTGATCCCTGCATAGAAGTCTTAATTTAATATCAGTATCGTAAATTGGCTGATGGCTAGAAGTAATGAAAAGCCAAAAATAAATAAGGTATTGTAAAATCAAAAATGTAACGTCAGCGGTCAGCTTAGACAATTTTCTGATAAGTTGAAAATGTATAAAGGTTTTTTTTTTTTTTTTTGGCTTTTCGGCTTTCTAGCCATAAGCCAATTTACGATACTTTATTTTCAAATTTTTGTCTCTACCCCGGGGGTCAGATTTTAGCCGAATGCCTCGGGTCGGATTCGAACCCGGGTCCCCTTGGTTAGCAGGATGATACACTACCGCCTAGCCTATCCGACCCCCATGTATAAAGGTTGAAATGAATTAAAAAAGACTAATAATACCGTTTTTTCCTTGACGTGGGAAAAAGTAAATAAGATTAAAAAATTTGCCGTTGGAAACAAAAATTATTATTTAATTCTTTTTTATTAGTTTGAAATTTTTCTCTGTAGATTTCATAAAATGGAAGAAAAAATCCCCTATGCTGAACCCTCTGGCGCCATGCCATTGCCAGGCTATAGATTTTTTGTTTTTCGGTCTTTTTTAAAAATAAAAGCTATATATTCAATATATTTAATTCAAAACTTTAAATTATTAATAAATTTTTACGCACAATATTAGAAAGTATGCTGCTCATAAATTAACACTCTAAAAATACCTTGAAAATATTAAAAATAAGCTGATGTGTTCTAATGTGGCCATGCACTTGACTTTACCATACAACCTGGCCCCTAAAATTATTTATAATCATGTAAGGGGGGTTAGTTTTTGCATTTTTAGACTTCTGTGGGTCCACTGATTATGTATACAAAATTTGGTTGAGTTTGCTCAAATGGCCTAGATTTTTAATTTTTAACCCCCCCCCCTCCACCCCCCTTAATTTTGGGTCGATGTGCAGCAAAATCTAATCAGCTTTTAACCTCAATGGACCAAAACTACGTGTGAAATTTGGTTTCGATATTCACACTGGTTTTTGAGCTAGCTCGTCCACAAAAATTTGGTAACGCATAGACTAACAGACAACCAGACAACCAGACTAACTAACAGACATTTTGACAAAACAATTATTATCTCAAAAAATATAATTTTTTCGATGTTCATTTATTAGAGCTTTTTTTGTAGAGCGAAATGCCATGGTTTTGCTCAATTTTTTTAATCAAAATAGTTTCAAGCCGTTTTTGAGATATTTTGAAAA
The DNA here is from genome assembly GCA_024734495.1 of Forficula auricularia. Lineage (NCBI taxonomy): Eukaryota > Metazoa > Arthropoda > Insecta > Dermaptera > Forficulidae > Forficula > Forficula auricularia. The sequence continues at coordinate 10,369,680 of JALMQS010000070.1, forward strand.
AACAAGAAAAAAATACTGTTTCATGCACGATTACAATACTTGACCATACCCTGTATGGTAAAGTAAAAATTTAATATAAATTGTTAATGTACAAAGTATGGTCAAGTATTGTAATCGTGTATGGAAAAAGTGATTTCTTTTTCTTCGTTTTTTCGAAATATCTCAAAAACGTCTCTAACTATTTTGATAAAAACAACTGACAAAACCATAGCGATTTGGCCAACAAGAAAATCTTACAGAGGGAATATCAAAAAAATTATATTTTGACTAGAAATTAATTATTATATGTCAAAAAGTCTGTTTTAGTATATTAGTTAGTATGTTACCAAATTTTGTGTACGCTTAGCTCAAAAACTACTGTGAATATCTAAACGAAACTTCAATTGTAGTTTTTTGTAGAGAGAGTTTTTTGTTGATATTAAGAACTGATTAGATTTAGATTGAAATCGAAAGTTAGGTTGAGGGGGTCCTTAAAAATTTTAAATTATATAACCTTTAAATTAAAAAAAAAAAATTATCAAGAAAATGGAATTTTTTATAAAAATGTTCTATAAAAAAAGCATTATTTTTTTCTTGGACAAAGATGGGAGAGTTCAAAAAATAGAATTATCAATGTAAGTTATTCTACAACAGACATTTTGACAAAATAATTAATATCTCGTAAAATATAATTTTTTCGATGCTCTCTCTATAAAGCTTTCTTGTAGATCAAAACGCATGGTTTTCTCAATTTTTTTATCAAAATAGTTTAAGCTGTTTTTGAGATATTTCGAAAAACCAAAGCGAAAAAACACTTTATTCATGCACGATTACAATACTATACTATCCCTTGTTTGGTAAGCTAATATTAACTTTTTTGTGAAGTTTTCATATGAATAACTTTGCTATATTATATGTTTCACTGAAGAAAAAGTGCAAACCTTGCCTCGTTGCGCTTTCGTCTTTTTAGGTGATTTGGAATTTTTCGTTTACAGCTTTTTAATTAAATTGTAAGTTAGGGACTAAAACCTGGAATTGCCTCTTTTTTCCTTTGAATTACTAAATCGTTGAACCAGTCACAAGGAGGAGCAGGTTTGTGCAACCAAATCATTAAAACTACCCATCTAAACCTAAAACTACCTGAGGAATTATTTACAAGGATACCTCATACTCAAATGATGAATTTTATTTTTATTTATTTATTTTTTGACACAAAATAAAATTCTAACTTCCCAAAAATAATCAGTCGATTAAAGTCTTAATTTGATTTTTTATTTACCATATATATATTATCTAAATTTTTTCAGGATACAATTCTCTTTTAAATAGGTGTTTCGATTTGAGGGAATTTTTTCCCATCTTAAGATTGTTCCAAGGTATGTCATTTTGATGTATTTTTTGAGATTGCGTTGTTTTGTGATGAGAAGTTGTGATTGTATATTTTGTAATGATTGGATTTGTATTGAAATGTTTTAGGCTGAAGATGACATATTTGTAAATGCCGAAACGTTCCTGGGTGACAATAGAATAAAGAAAAAAGAAAATATAAAAATGTGTTTTTTTGTCAAAAAAGAAAAAACTAACACCTATTTAAAAGAGAATTGTATCCTCAAAAAATGTAGATTTATATAAATAAAAAATTCTCAGAATTAATCAAAAAATTGATTTTTTTATTTTGAAATAATGAAAAAACTACATTTAATTTATAAATTTCAATTATCTTATTTTGTTTACAAGATAAAATGCTCTGACAGACAGAAGAGAGACATTGTAGCGACTCTAATAGGGTTCGATTTATATTTTAATCAGAACCCTGAAAATGAAGGATTGTTTCGGGTCGTTCGCTCACTCTCTTGGCAGCATCCTAAACTATAGTATTGATCATAGGAACCAATTCACTTCAAATTTTAAAGTATCAAATATTTATTAAAAGTAACATCATAATTTCTCAAACAAAATATTTAGTATTGATATATTTTAGTGACAAATAAATTCGTATATAATTTGCTGAGTTTTTGCCTGTTTCTGATTATTCCCAATTGTGGTTTTTTGAAAAGGTGATAATTATACAGTTTAACAATGTAAGCATTGTTCTATATAGGGCTGTACCAATATTCCGATTAGATTTTGAATCTTTTTAGTTACAAAACGTCTGTCCGAAAAATGTAGAATATACAAGGTATAAGTATATAAAAAAATGTCTCCATTTTTAAAGTGAAAATTCTGAAATTAGGCCGTTAAAATTTTTTTATTTATTTATTTAACAAAGCATACAAACCTAGGACCTTAGGTCCCACCTAGTGTTTATACATAATTTAGCAACAATATTTTACAAATTTGGCAAAAGAGTTCACCAATACACAAATTTTATGGGGGAAGAAGAGAAAAAAAAGTAGAGAAAGATTAGAAGACATAAAGGAAATAAGAGTAAGGAGTATCAGTTATTGGGTGGGATCCATAAAGAACGAAGACCTGAGAGCACCAAGAGTCGGGTTTGCATGAAATTTGGATGGAAGTTCATTCCAAAGCCTTGCACCCGCCAATTTGAAGGAATGAAAGAAGTGTTTAGTTTTATAGTGCACCTGCACTAGCGTTGTCTTCCTGGTGGAGCGACCGACGACAAATAGATTTTCTAAGTAAGACGGGCAAATAAATTTTTCAGAATTTAATAGCTTATAAATAATCACACAACACCGCCAAGCGTAAAATTTAGAAAGATCTGTGTTTAAGATGAGTTTTTTATCCTGGTCCGAAAGATGGCTACGTGGTTTTTGATTTAAGACATAGCGGGTGCATGAATTCAAAGCTATTTCTAGTCTTTTGCCCGATTTACTGTCGAGGGAATTCGAAAAGATTATGTCGCAGTACTGGAAAAGGGGTGCTAATAAACTCTTGCTTAAATTGAGGCGAAGATTATATGGCGTGAGATATGAGAGTCGCTTCAGTGAGTGAAGGGCCCCATAAACACTACAGCATATATTATTTATTTACACTTTCCAAGATAAATTGCACGAAACAGTCAATCCTAGATTCTTAGCTGAGCAAGTGAATGGAATAGTATTGTTATTGTAGAGAATAGGAGGTAGTAAGTTAGTAGGAAGGCATTCTTTGAATAAGATAATAGCCTGCGATTTTAGAGGATTAACAGAGATTAAATTATTCATGGCCCAGGAAGAAAGTGACAGAAGCTCTAGGTTAATTAATGAAATAGATTGCACAACTTGGTTGGGCAAGCAGTGAGCATAAAACTGAAAATCATCGGCAAATAGTTCTTTTTCGAAGCCAGGACGAGCTTTTTATTGCGTTCCATTCTTGAATTATTGAATTCAGACACACATAGGAAAATAATCCTGTTTAAAAATGTTTTTTATTAGACATTTTTAACTTGACTGACCAAAAATATAAATAATAATACTTATCGTACCTTTTAATAGTCTATTTTATTTTTAGATTAGTATTATCAATGAAGAATGATTTTCTATATCTGCCTGTAAGCGAATTACGTCTTGGAAAAATTCTCACTTTTTCTTCCATATCATTTTTAAAACTATAATTAAAAATGTATTTCTACAAAAATATCAATTGAAAATGAAAGCTTTTTATTTTGACTCACTGGCATAGTTGTTTCCGACCTCCCTCCGGATATTTTCTTTGAAACCGACCGAGGGTGTCTTCTCCGTATCATACGAGTTGTAGGAGAAATTGTCCGCTTTGAGATTCTCCACAAAAGTTTCCATCATTAATTTACACGTATCTTCGCCGGATATAGTTGCATAGCCATTCTTATCGTAGATTAAAAGCACTTTTTCCAACTGAATCTGAAACAAAAAGAAAAAATAACATTATTTTACAAGTTGAATCTTGAACCGAAAGGATTATTGAAGCTATATCGGGTTTTAGATAAAAATTTTCAATTGTTGGTGGAACATATTTATTAAATTTATTGTTCAATGACAACAAAGAGAACTACGAAAACGTTGATGATCTAAATAAGAATCAAACAGTTTGAATAACAATTTTTTTTTTTTTATAAATTTTATTAAACCAATTATTTTACATTAATGAATGTATACATTGTATTTTTGCTTCGATTCCGAAGATTACTTCTCCACCATCGAGTGTCCTTATTCATCTTTAGTCCTTGTTTTTAATAAGAGGAAAAAATCTAATTAGATAAAAAAACCTCTTTTCCGATAATTATTTCAATTCCATTATTCCCCAATCAAGTCGATTGGTTTTCCATCTCTCATTACCAATCCATCACCTTGAATAACAATTTTTTTTTTTTTTTTTTATAAATTTTATTAAACCAATTATTTTACATTAATGAATGAATACATTGTATTTTTTGCTTCGATTCCGGAGATTACTTCTCCACCATCGAGTGTCCTTATTCATCTTTAGTCCTTGTTTTTAATAAGATGAAAAATCTAATTAGATAAAAAAACCTCTTTTCCGATAATTATTTCAATTCCATTATTCCCCAATCAAGTCGATTGGTTTATCCTCCCTCCTTCGCCATCCGTCGTTCTTGAATAACAATTAAGATGTATTTTATTGAGTTATAACTTTTACTCTGAAACATTTACGAACTTTAATTAATTATTTTTAATTAAATATAAAGAGATTATTTAAATTTAGTTTTTTTTTTATGTTTTTTATTTAATCACAATCTAAGATTTTTTTAAAGAAAAAACATTATAGGGGCGGCATTTCAAAGACTTGAATTATTACTAAGAAAAATCTACCGCACGGCTGTGCATCCATGTCCGAAATTTTCATTGTGTATCTATGTTTAAAAGGCGTAGTAATATTTAAAAATAACAGAGACACGACTAATATTGTCAGTTCTGAGATGGAGATTTTTATTTATTTACTTTTGTTGAAGCTAAACGTTTTTCGAAACGCACAGCGTGGCAATTTGATTGTTAAGGCGGGCAATTCAAAAATAGGCTCGTCCAAATAAATATAAAAATCTACAAAATTAGTTGCCCATATTTAAAAAAAAAAAATTTCTAGTAAGTAGCTTCAGCAATATAAAAAATAAGTAATCAACAAAATTTTGTTTTTGTAATTATATTTATATAATTAATAATTCTTTTTTATAATTTAAAAATTATGTATATGTTACATAGAAGGCTTAGGAGGGGACATTGTACAAAAAAGGTTGGGAAATAGTGAGTTAGACAAGCGTTTCCCAAAGTGTGGGTCGCGACCCGCCACCGAGTCGTAGAAAAATTTTTGACGGGTCGCGAAAAAAAATTGTAAAAACACAAATTTTTTTTTACATATTAATTATTTTTTTTTTACATCAGTTAGACACTAAATGAATATAATTGTTAAATTTTTAATTAGTTATATTCTTCTTATACAATTATTTTGCAATTTTTGTGTATGAAATAAACAAACAAATAATTTGATTTTTGTTAAAAAATACATTTTACCATATTTTGTAAATAAATGTTTTTTTTTTCATAAGGTGTGTCGCGAAAAATTTTAAAACCTCATACCGGGCCGCGGTCAAAAAAGTTTTGGAAACGCTGAGTTAGACTGTTCATTGTATATTTATAAAACCCTTTAAATAGTAAAGTTCTTTACTTAGTACTATTGCAGTTGTGTAATTCTTACTAACATTTTAATTTTTCTTTAGTTCATTTTGTAATAATATGATAAGTTAAGTTCAGCAGTTGTTCTTAAAATTATGTTTTTCTAACGAAAATGACAATCTAAAAGTTATAGTTTTCGATAGGGTTCAAAAAGAAATTTATTATTTAGATAAAAGTCTTTTACATTTGAACTTAACAATTAGCAAGAAAAGCTTTTTTCTTTCCTAGTTATTAGTTGAATGAAAATTGTCAGTCTATTTAGAAAACTAAGAATCGATTGATTAATTAGTTACATTACATGGAAACAATACTGATAAGACGGATATATTAAAGTAATTATATAGGTATTTTATTTACTATTTTTTTCTTTTCAGAGTTTTAACAAAATACTGATATTTATTAGAAAACTGAATTATTTTTTAACAAAAAATGGTTTCACTCCCAAATATCAACACTTGGTGCAAGCAGGTCCGAAGCTAGACCGAACCGCGGCTGAATAAATAAATATTGATAAATAATAAATAATAGTTATTATTATTATATTGTCTTTATTTTTATTTTTTAAATAGTTAATTTTATGTACAAAAGTTGTTATTTACATATTTACAAAGGAATGAATAAGAAGATGTAATATAAGGCTTTATGGATGGAATCCAATGCATGACAATCACACGGGTTGGTTCACTGGAGAATTTTTTGAATGACAAATTTTTATCATCGAATAATGAGCAATAATAATAAAATGATATCGTTGTCTTGTTTGATAGATGCCAATGTAACTCATAAAGTCATTAGATGACGTCTTTCAGCGTCACTTTTAGAGTTAGAATCTTTAATAAGTAAGAATTCAATATAATATTTGAATAATTTATTAATATTAATATATCTATATTTATGAAATCTTGAATAGACATTTAAATTAATTTTGGAGTCGCCCAATTTTTACATTAATTATCTAGATTAAAATCTTTTTGTAGATTTTTAAATTTCCTAAAAAGTGGTTAAGGAAGAATTTAAAGTTATACAAAAAATGACTCATTTATTCACAACATAAGGAAAGTCAAATTTTTATATGAAAAAGCTAAATATGATATTTTGTTTCAATATTCTAAAAGTTTTTCACATAAAATTTAACTTTAGACTAAGAGTCTATCTGACAAACCCACGAATAGACATTTAAAAAATATGTATGTCTAAAAAATCAATTTTAATTATATGCTACATATATAAGGCGTAATTTTAAATCGAAATCTACCGAAAGAGATCTTACCTCACAGCCATGATAAATAAATCTTTTTTTATTTTTGACCCCTCAAAAATAATTATTTGATTAAAGTTTTAATAAGAGATTTGATTTCGGGGAAAATGAATGCATATAGTTCCTATCTTATTTAGTTGATGAGTTATAACTGGTACACGAACAGAGGGACAGACCACTATAATGCCACTAATATGCCCCGATTCACTTTTGATCAGAATTTTTAAAATAAAAAAATCTGTTTCTCAAGATGTTTATTCACTTTAGAAAAAAGAATAATATTTAACCCTTTTTAAATTTAAAGATTACACTCATTCACTGCTAGATTTACGATTAGGCCAACGAGGTCCGGGTCTAGGGCGGCAAAATTTTAGGAGCACTCTAATTTTAGAGCGCCAAAATTTTAGAATTTAAAGAACGATAAAAATTTAAAAATCTATTTTGTTGTGAGTCTATGAACTGAAATTATATAATGGAAAAAATGTCTTTTTCTTATCAACAAAGCTTGGTTTCCTTGAACATGCCCGTGAAAGAACTTAAGGGATTTAAAAGAAGGCGGTTTTGCGTCGGCGCATACCATTTCAGTTGATTTATATCTGAGTGAATAGTCGTGAAACGAAGCAGTCGAGAGAATGCAGTCACCCCTTGTACAACTGATATGGGAGCTTCTCGTGTTGGCAATCTGTGCGATTCCAGCTTATGGTAACGCTCAAGGGAGGAACCCAGCCGATAATACTTCCACCATAAAACATGTTCTTATGGTACGCATTAGCATTTAAATACATTATATTTTTTTTGAATTCTGTCCAACAAATAACTACCTACATATTCCAAGATGCAAGATAATTTGTAGCATAGTCAAGATTTTCAAAAATATTATTCGGTAGGCTGGTAGATGAATAAAACTTTCTGAATGGGCCAGAGCTTATTCGTGTTTAAAAATGTCTGGATTTTTTCACTCCTGAGAAAACGGCACATGGTTGGAATACACGATTTTTTTTAAATTAATTACTTTCGGCTGTAATCCAAATTTCATGCATTTTTTCAGATTTTTAAATTAATGGGTTGCATAGCGTTCGAGGGAGAAATAATGCAATCAATTTTGAATGAACATAGACCGCGACTGGGGCATCAAAATAAAAATTACAAGACAACAATTAAAAAAATTTCAATTAACGTTTCCCATTAGATGTCGTGTTGCGAATTTTTGATCATCAAACAATAAATGTATACTTAATTTCTAGAAGCAGTGGTCCTCAACTCCTTTGTCAGTTCTTTTAGCTTTGCCATTCATTTATACATGGAGAGATTTGAACACACTATATGTATAATTGAATGGCAAAGCTAAATGAACTGACAAAGTGTTTAGAAAAAAATTAACAAGAGCATGAGGTAGCTATAATAAAATAGCGAAACGTCGCAATTGATGATTTAATATAACATTTATTATTTCTTCTTGCTCTGGAAAATTAATATATCTAATATTTATTATGGAACTGATTAACCAATATATATATATATATATATATATATATATAATATTGTGGAATAACGTATTAGATGAGAGAGAGCTGTTGGTAAAAATTTAATATCTTTTGGGATATTATTTTCATATAAATATAATATAAACAAATCTTGGAAATAAAAAATAAATAATAAATAATAAATAAATAAATTATAAATTGTTCAAATTATCTCCTCTCCAGATTTCCACAAAACGTTTAAACAAAAATTATCAGGTATCACATCCTCTACACTTTTGCTTCTAACGGAATTCGCCGTAGCGTTAATAGCTTAGGAGCTATTTGATCATTTCCATTAGTGCCCCCAAACATCCTAGTTAGGCTCAAAATATCAAAATGTTCTATAGTATGGACTTTATGTTGAAAAACATCTGATCCAAATACGAAATTTCATTAAAATGCCTGCAGCCGTTTTTATGCCAATTGCGAACAAATTTTGTCCAGACAGAGAGAAATCAGACAGGTAGACAAACATGAATTTTCTGAAGATGTTTTCTTTCATAACTTTATTTTAAACTTGTAAATCCAAAGTTTAGGGAGGATTTTGATCAATGTAGAGACATAAACTTAATTTTATATAGATAGATAGATATCAATCAACAATCGGATTAGTGAAACTGAAAATATTAAAGTAAAATAAACTAAAATAAAATCTAATCAATGTTTTATTTTATTCATTAAGAAAATAAAATCAAAAGATTCTCACACTAGTTGTTTACATTTTTTTATATAAAAGGCAGAATTTGTAAAATAATTTATATTAATTACTAATTAGATAAAGAAACATTGGTCTTGAAATCCAACTCGAATGAATTCGCTACGAGCTACTTTTTAACAACTTAAATCTTTCGATTAAAATATGTCGGTCTTGGCAAATTACTCCTCATCTGGTTTTGAAGTCCGAAGTTTAACTTAAAAAAAATACTTCTATTGTTTTAGCGTTATTTGACATTTCTTAAATGTAGATAAAAGACATTTTTTATGGTATTTTTGCTCAAAGACGATACATTATTTTTCTCGCCATTGCTTATTTTTTTTTTCGTTCCTCTTAGCAACCTCTCTTGTACCCCAGGTTGGAAATCACTGTTCTATAGCAGAGTCTTGCTTCAATTGTTACAAACTTGTGGCAGAAAGGATACACATCCATTTATTTATGGAAAATAATATTTTATATTTTATATTGTACATATACATTCTGCCTCTTTAGATCAATCGACATGGTCACCGAACTCCTTTAAGAGCGGAAATCTACCTAAGGACCCATATAACTTTAATGAAAATATTAAACGGGATGGATACGGAGCTCTCTCAAACGTAAGTATAGGTAATACATTATGTTTAAATCACATTAATTAATAGTTGATAGCTTGGGAGATGTTTGATCATTTCCATTAGTTCCCCAACAACCTTTTGGGGTCAAAAAACATATCCAAATAGAAATTTCTTTAAACTGAAGCTGAATTAATTTCAATGTTATGAATTTATAGTGCAAAAATAATGCCGAAATAAATAGGAATCATTTTATTTTCATTAAATGGAAGAATCTTAGGCGAAATCAGAAAAGTATTTAACATTTTCTAGTTAATTTCACACTCTTCCGGATTCTGAGATCTGAAGCGATTTTCAAGTGATTCTAGATTTAATAATAGTCAACTCAATGCCAGCAATAATTTAACGTAACACTTTTTTTATTCATTTTTATTCGGGGTTTAAAAGGCGCATCGACTGCTAAGGTCATTAACACCTGGGATTTCCGAATACGTTAAAGATTTAACTACACACTCATATATATATATACATATACATACATACATACATACACACACAGATATATACATATTTTAAAAACCTATATTTTATATTTACTATGAACCGTATTATTAGCATTTATTTATCTATTTACTTTCTTTCAACTCAATAGAACTTAACAAAAATAAATGTATAAATATACTACGAGATAAAAAAACTATATAAGAAAAACAACAATAATAATAATAAAGCTGTAAAAGGGCTTTTAAAAGATATATGAAATAAACTATATTGAAAAACAGAAAACAATAATAAATGTATAAATATTCAACAAAAAATAAAATAAATAGGAGAAAAATACAATAATGAAGCTGTAGAAGGGCTTCTAATAAATATATGATAAATAGAATAATCAACAAAACAAATATCACAAATAGTCTGCCCATAGTTAGGTTCTACAAAAATAAATGATAAATTAAATTAAAATTTTCTTGACTTCCTAGTAGATTTAAGATAGTCTCATGTTCTATTTGGAATATTGTCCATAGCTAAACTATATACAGGACAATCAATTGAGGATGTGATCCAATGTGACTATAGAATTGCAAGTTGCACCCCATCTCCGAATCACATATTCATGAGAGAAGTAGCAATGTCCAATTCGGAGGCGTGTTCTGATCGTCTGCATCTTTCTAGGCATATTATCAAATATTGGAAAGGGACATATTTTGGGTTTGACTCTTTTAAGTAGAGAAATTTGGCTCTCCCATTCTTTACTCCAGGTGTTCTTAATTAATAATAAACCACTTTTGAATCATCTTCATCGATGGTGCAGAGTCCGGATAATACTTATCTAGCTTGGCTTTGGTCTCGGTTATGGTTTTCTTGCGTAAATAATAGTGTTTAATCAGAACTTGGAAACTCAGATTTTTCATTTTTAAAAAAACACCGAGGTTGGTTCCTTCTCACTGCTGTAACTTGTAAATTCGAAAACATGAATTGTTGAAATTTTTGACAGACGTCCAATGAAGAATGAAAGTAGTTATGAATGGTTCACATTAGTGCATTCTAGCCTCATTTCATAGGATTATTCCGAGACTTTTTGATCTGCCTGTTATTTTACAGTTAGGTAAGAATCAGGAGTATAATTTGGGTCTCCAGTTACGTAAGCGATATAATAAATTGCTGGGTCCATATTATTCTCCGAAATGGTTGTATGCAAGAACAACAGACTTCGAGAGAACTCACATGTCCGAACAGGCTATGCTCACGGGACTCTACCCGCCCAAAGGAGATCAAGTATGGAGCCTTGTAGTCCAGAATTGGCAACCAATTCCTATTCGAAGTTTTCCTCAGGAGGACGATCCGGTAACTATATCTATATTTCATTTATCTTGAATTTCGCTTTTAGGGATCTGTACCAAAAATGGCAAAAATAGAACTTTTGTGGTGAAACATCGATGTCTCTCTCTCTAACAGTATGCGTGTAGTTTGGAAACTTATCAATCTATAAGCCTAAAATTTGGTATGTGAGTTAAAATTTTTATGATTCGTAATTAATCTTATTTCCACAGCTCTGAAAAAATCAAACATTTAACATAAAATTCCTGATAAAAATAAAAATCACGCACCTCATCTATTGTGATTTTAAATAGTTCATGTAAAATTCTTGGGAAGTAAGAGGCCCGCCGAAGGCAGAGCTTTCCAGCTAGTATATCGTCGCCTTAGAAGTGTAAACATGCCAACTCAGCTAACAAGGAAATTTTACAGGACAGAGAAAAAACAAACAATATTTAAAATTGTTATTATGGAAAGAAACTATTTTTCACATTTTTTTCTTCAACTTACGATCGTAATTTTAAGTAGCATTTTTACTTGGACGATGTTGCATCTCTTTTTCTTTCGAACGGTATTAATATGTCATATATGATAAAAAATGGATTTAGCAGGTTTAGGGCCGGCGCATATTGAACCCAATCCACGCACAGCCCACGCGTTGTCAAGTACAGAGACAGATTGAACGTGGGCTGGCCGTGAATGGGTTCAATATGCGCCATTCGTTTCAAACCTTGTTTTATAAAACAACCCACGCGTGGGCTGTTCGGAGATTGGGTTCAATTTGCGCCGGGCCTTACACTCTAAGGCGACAATATATATATTTAGTGAAAGAATTAGCGCCTACGGCTAGCGCTTTACAACTCAAATCTGTTCGAATGGTTATCTATACTACAGGCGGACATAAACGAGCATTCAATCATTTGTGGAAGGCCAGAATTAAATTATTTGTGACTATATTATAGCATATATAATATTATAAAATCCTAAATCAGATAAGGGCATTCATGCTGAACAATATTATTATTACCTATTTTTTATATATAATATATAAAATATACTTACTTAAAAGCACTAACTTCAAAAAAATTGGAAATAATGGTATTTTAATGTGATAAGTTTAGCTTAAATAAATAAATTTTGAATGTACCAGTAAAAAGTTGACTTTCACTTATTTTTCTTTATTGTGCTTAGAAATGAAACTTGATGAAAAATCATTTTAAATATAATTTTTCTCCCTCTTTCCCTATTTGATTTAAAATACGGCATCCTAAGCAGTCTAGAAAAAGTTTTCACTTTTTTCTCCAATTTTTGTAGATTTATAAGAAAAATTTGAATTTATTCAAAATTTATACTATTATCTACTACTGCTACAACCTGCCGAGTTCTCGCTTTTTGAATTAGATTGCCTACTATATGTTAACCATAGGGAGAACTATTTTACCATACTATACTTGTAAACCTTCATTCCCCAATACTCTAATCCTCCTTTGTTAATTTTGTTTTCATGTTTCTTTGTTTGAAGATATTAATGGGTACTCCTTGCAAACGATATAATCAACTCTTTAATGAAATCTATTTATCAAAGGATGCACAAGAAATTTCAAGCAAATATAAGAATCTTTTCAACAATTTAGAACAATATACCGGTATGCCAATAGATTTGATTAATGCAACGAATATTTGCCTAATGTTTGAAATCGAGGTACGTGAGCAATTTTTTCTTTAATTTTCTAAATAATAATTATTTAAGTATCCATGGTAATAAGGGTTTTTCGCGAAAAAGTTAAGGTTTAGATTCTTGATTCACGGTATTGCAATACTAAGGTGAATTATATATCTTCACGAAGGTTTTGAGTTCGTTAGATATATGTGTAATGAGTTTTGTTTAGTCAAAAAAAAAGAATCAAATCAAATAAATATTTTTATAAGATTTTTTTACATACAGAGAAACAGTGAGCTCTCTCAGTTATGAAATCAAAACTAGAACTCTCTATTTGACGACCAGCAAAGGGCTTTTATAAGGAAATCCTAGAGAAGATTTGAAGTGGAAAATTCAGAGGGAAGGAAAGGGATTCAGAGGTTTCTGGATTTTACCATTAGCCCGATAGCCCGAGCACAAATTGATCGCACGGCACCCATAGCAGAGATCCAGAGAGGCTTAAAGAACGATTAAAATTTAAAAATAGAAATGGCTTAGTTTTACTGTGAATGTATGAACAAATTTCACTTAAAGATATATAATAATTGTTAAAGTGTTAAACAAAAATAAGCCTTTGCGGACTCTCAACTACACGCGCCCTGTTCGGGCTTAGTGTCGTTTCTTTTCTGCGAATGAACAGAAAATGACGTAGAAGTCAAGAAATTATTTCTTTAGGCGAAGGTTGTGGAGGGTAGATGAAATCCCTCTTTGCATGAGATAACAGTGACTTATTATTGTTTTTGGATATTTGTTGGTCAATTATCACTTATACTCAATTGCTTATTTACCTACTTATTAATTAATATCCTAGTATTATAATATAATTAGGGCAACCCCTCTAGTTCGGTGTGAACTCCTGCACCAAGAAGACGAGAATTATATTCCAAAAATTGGGTTGGATATGAAAGTATGTTTGCGTTTTTTGAAAGATAAAAGGTTATGTATTGCTGAAAATACGAATGTGTGACGAGAGTTCCAGTCTCTAGAAGTCATAGGGATAAACGAATGCCTTTCTTTGTATCTATCTAATTTGATCGCGAAGAGCTGTTGCATTTTTGAAAATCGTGGGTTGTTTCTAACAAAGAAATGTATATATTTATATCCATTAAATTAATAATATAATTTTTATTTTTAGGAAGGATTCAATTTGAAACTTCCTGAATGGACTAAGGAGTTTTATCCGCAACCCTTGAAACGAATTTTAAGCATTACTTATGCCTTAGAAGTCTGGACTAAAGAAATGAAAAGTTTACGTATGGGTAATTTAAAATATGATATTTGGTAAGAAATTATAATATTTTATAATCGACGCCAGAGGCGTGAGATTCAGCAGATTCTATAGAACCGCTACCTAATTTTCTATTGAGTTCGGCGAACTGATTGTTAAACCATTGCCTCCAAATTGTTTTAGACTATTATTACAAGTAGGTAACTAATAAGGCTATGATTTGAATATTTGTTATTCCGCATGAGTTCAACCGAGGGAGTGATCCGCGATTGGAAGTAGGTGTAGTGGAAGTATTTTGGAAATATTTGAAAGTACTTGGGAATATTTGAAAGTACCTGGAAATATTTGGAAGTGATTGGAAATATTTGGAAGTACTTGGAAATATGTGGAAGTACAAGTGGAAGTAGGTGTACAGCATATTAGGTCGCGGTTCACCCCTCGAGTTCAACTATGCGATTGGATTTAGGTAAATTTTTGTTCTAACTGTAAGCTGGTCACCTCACAAGTCTTTTTGAGATCTGAATGATAAATCCCGTTTTTTTTTTTCTTTGTTTTTTGTTCAACATGTGATTTTTGTATTTTATTAATAGCAAAAATTAAAATATGAAAAAGACGTCGCGCACTCCTTTCCGACATGGTTAGTCGCATTGCATCTATGAGGTGTTTCTGGTTTATTTGAAAGTCAAGGGAATTTTTTTCTAGTTTAAATAGTTAATTGATAGCTATTTAAGATTCATTGGAGATATAAGTTATTCAAATCAAGTTTTCTCTTTTCTAAATCCCTTCTACTTAGAATAAAAACCAGAGGAAAAATGAATTTAGTCGCGTTGCACCTACGGGGCCATCCACAAATTATGTCACATGAATTTCATGATTTTTGGAACCTCCCCCCCCCCTCCGTCCTTGTCACAGGTGGTCACATTTGTGTGACGACCCTTCCTGGTGTGACGTCACATATTTTGCAATTTTAAATATAGAAATTATTAAATTTAAGCAGCACTTCCAAAATTATTTATATATTTCTATTTAAAACAAGTGGCATGCAGTCCATGGATGCTGTGGATGCGGCGCATCCCTAAAATTTCAAATATTTAGATTATTTTCATAAATACAAAATAAGGTCAATTTCAAAATTTCAGAAGGATCTTTAAATTTTCAAATGATTATCCGTTATTTTAAATATTTCTATAAAAAACATTTTTTTTGTTTTAAAAAGTATATTGGTTCTCGAAATGAAATATAATTGTTGTATAGTTTCAAGGGGCAATTAAAATGAATGATTTTTCATAAAAGGGTGCGGATAGAAAGTTTGAAGTCCTTGTCAGATATATGGTATCTTCCAGTTCAAGCTAGCCAAAGACAAGTCTAGACGAGTTTTATTCGAATACAAATTGCTCTCGGTGAGGAACTATTATTACAAAAACTAGTATTATAAAAAAGATAATTTTTGGACTAATCCATTTGTAAGAACTCTCAATATATAAGATCGGAAATAACTAAGAATACAATAGACAATAACTCTAGCTTGCTAGAATTAATTTCTGATTCTTATTGTGAGAACATCACACACACAAAGCAGTATCCATTTGGGGCGAAGCTCCCAAAAAATATTTTTCAAAAAATCTAATGTTAAATTTGAAAAATTACGGAAATGATGCCGTATTCGATAAAATTTGCAAAAAAAAAAAAAAAAAAATTAAAAAAAATATTCATAAAATCAATAATAAATAAAGCATTTTAGAAATTTTACAAAACATAACAAATCAAATGAACTATACAAAATTTAATCATCTTGTGTCCATGGACGTTTTTCGTTAGAGTTGAGTTTTAATACTTTAGATTTATATATATGACGTCACGAAGCTTATGACCCTTACCCCTTGTCACACGATGTCCCACTTTGTTGACCCCCCCCTTAACTTGTGACGTAATTTGTGGATGGCCCCTACTGGGTGATTACAATATTTCCTGCATTTACAATTGAGTTACAATCTACGAAAAGTATATACTAGCAATTGCAGAAAATTAAATAAAAAAAAAGAAAATATATAATTAATTAAAAAAATTTCATCCATAATACTAAGGTCAATGGGCCGTTACACCTGTGTGGTGAACGGAGCTGCCGCAACTCTGTACCGACATGTTCGAAGCTCGGGAGTACAGTGACAAATGAGTAGAGACCGGATTTTTATGCAGTAAAAACTTCCAAAATATGCAAATATACCTATGTAGTAAAAATTGGCAAAATAAATATTTTTATGACACTAAAAATTTAAAATTGAAGACAAAAAGACTATACCATATATTTGAAGGAGTACTATGAAAGAAATAAAATGATAAAGTAAGCTATAGACACCAAGTGTCAAATATGTACTTTTATTGAGTAAAAATTTCACAAAATTCTCATTATATTTAATATATTAAAAAATCTTTAAACTCAAAGAAATAATAGGTGGTCTTGAATAAAATCAACATAATAAATATAATAATGTTTCAAAAAATGTGATCGAAAAAATACGGGTGGGGTGGGGGTAGTTTATTTAACAGACACGATTGTATTGTATTACTTTTATTTTTTATATTAACAAGCTTTTCTTATTGACGTACAAATAATAAACTAATAATATAATGCAAATATTAGTCCGGCTATAATCTGATCACTACACTAATTTACACACACTTTCACACACACACACACACACACACACGAACACTCAATGGCCAAAATGGGCTTATAGTTACCGAAGGGCATTAAAAAAATAATAATAATAATAATAAAGAAATAATTAACAAAGGATCTCAAAAATAATTAAAATTTGATTGTAATGTGAATAATGTATGTTTACAAGTATTTTTCAAAATTATCTTCATGTTATTATCTCTACGGTCACTTAAAATTGATTTATTCGATGAAAAGGAGCCCTCTACATCCTCAGTTGTAATGGGGGCAAATTTAAAGGAACTTTACATATATATTTCTTCATTTTTTTCAATCTTCCTCCGAAAATTTACTTTTTAAAAATCTCTATTTGGCACGAAATATGCAATATTATACAAAAAAATTCTTCAAGTATGCAATGTTATGCAATATTACTCAAATATGCAAAAATATGCAGTATAAAATTTAGCCCGCAGTATTCTAGATGCATGATTCGGATAGATAATTGATCCCCTGGGTCGTATGTGGTGGCAAACAAAATATGCAATTGCATAGGAATCCGGTCTTGACATATGAATAATCAGAATATAGGAAAATAACATGAAGACCTTCCCGCAGAGGCCTATATTGACGGCAGAGGAGGGAAAATTGTAATAGGGATGCACCTGTGAGGTGCGCGCTACTTACGGAAGGTTAATTTGCATTGGAATAGAAAAATTCAAAATATGAAAAAGAATTCCATGAAAACTCAGCACAAGATTCTATATTTAAATGAAAACTTTCAAAAAATTTGCTTATATTAGGTAGGTACTGTAATGGAGTCTTAATGGAAAAATTGTATTCGTGAAAACAATGGAGATGAAATTTTAAATTGGCTAAACCATTTTGATCTTCTTAAAGAAATCCTACAATACTTCTTTATATATTATATAGATATAGATATGATAAAAAACATAGGCGAAATTATATTCTAATTTGAATATTCTTAATTTATTTTCCAGGTAATTTAATTGAATATATATTGAATATAATGGAGGCTCGAATAAATGGCGAAAGTGAACGCCGTTTTACAGCGTTGAGCGCACATGATAACATCTTGGTTGATCTGTATCGATCTCTTGGATTTACTAATTTCATCAAACCTGAATATGCATCTTCGATTCTAATCGAACTCCATCATAAGCCAAGAGTCGGGTGGTTTGTAAAAGTAAGAAATATTAATGTTATTAATATTAATGTACAGATATAGTATAACTTTTTTATTAAGTATGGTCAAGTACTGTTGTTCGCTTAGTTTTTTTTTTTTTTTTTATCGAAATAATAATATTTCAAGAGATATGAATTATTTTTTCAAAATCATTGTGTTTGTGACTCTGAAAATTTTCGAATTTCACCTCAAAAATCAATGAAAAAATCAAGCCACACACCTTAGGTTTGCGGGGCTGATTTCAATAGGAATTCCAGAGGGCGGTGGGGTCGTTCCATCTCTTCGAATTACTTATTATTTATTGTTGATTTTTTTCTAAAAATAAATATCATTATCCCTTAAAATATCATTTTTATTGGAAATTAAATTATATAAATATACCAGACGAGGCTCGCAAAGTCTCCTAGTGTTTTTAAGCCATGTTTTTTTTCATTTTATTTATTATGATCGTGCTTTTTAATAACTAACAGCAATATGTTTAGATTTTTGAATTTTCGTTGACTCTATATATAATCAGTGATTATTTATTACATTAATAAATAGAATTCAAAATTGGAATAAAAATATTGTTAGTTTAGTGTGAATGTTTCCAAAAACATTTGATCGGTAAAATACCTTTTCTCAATTTGTTAGTTACCTAAATCTCTATATTATATGACTTTGGGAAATTAGACGATTTATTTTAAATGATATAGTCCAGGACAATAGTCCTCTGATAGCCTACAATAGGAAGTACAATTCAAATGAACAAGGAAACTTTTATTATTATTTTTTAATTGGTTTTTGTCAAGTAGCACAAAAATTTGAGTGGACACATAGACATTTCGCTAAAATAAATAATATCTTAGAAGTATTTTCTTCACGTGGAAGTCATATAACATCGTCATCGGAAAATCATCTCTCCCTGTTCAAGATTAAAAAGCGTCTACGAAAAAAGCTTCTCGTCTCCCTTTGCAGTCCTTGTTTGGCATTAGTGACAGCGTTGTAGCGTCAAGTTTCCGACCCGGCCGACAAATTCGTGTAGGCCTCCTTACATTTAAAGAGTTTATAGAATTATGTAATTAACAATAATATTTACTCCCCCCCCCTTCTTAGCGAAGGAAAAATCAGCAACATCCAAGTTAAAAATGGTTCAAGCTCAAATCGGGCGATTCAAAGCTCGCAGATGAAGAAGGAAGAAGTCGGCTATCAAATTTCGACGACCAGGCACTTTTGGCAGCCGTGGAAGAGGACGAAAGCTTGACAACCAGAATGTGGGTCGAAGATTCGACCACCGTTCGTCGTCTGAAAAAGCTCGGAAAAAAAACCGGATGGGTCTCCCACGAACTCACCGACTAGAACAAAACCCAACGTGTCCGAATTTTCACCGATTCGCTGCAGAAAAACGCGCAAACTCCGTTCCTGAAGAATCTCGTCGTGGCTTCTCTCCAACAATGTTAAAAGAAAGAAGGCTTTAGTTTCGCCAGGTGTTTCACCCAAAGGAATACCGAAAGCACCACTGTAAGAAGACAAATGTGGTGTCTGCCATCTTTCAACTTGGCTTTTGCTGATTGTTCCTTTGCGTTGAGATCGCGAAATGACTGTGCCGCATTCCAAACTTTCTCGAAGTGGTAGAGCATAATATGGCGAATAAAGATATTAGTTTAGATACGTATTTTCATTTAGTGAAAAGAGATTATTTTATGAAAAAAATTCAACAAAACGCCAATTTTTTAAAAGAAAAAAGTCACCAAAATAAAGCCACACTAATTATGTACCAGCCCAATATGAAAATTTTAATTTTTACTTTATTAAACAAGTCATTGTAAAGGGCTTAGATATCGACCGGAGCAAATCTTATGTGGGAGTTGGGGAAGATAAAGATTATTATTTGAAAAATTCTTATGATGTTAATGGCAAACTACATATAAACAACAAGCAACTGCACTGTAAAATGAGACAAAGAGTAGGTGGATACAAAGTTCCTTCGTAGACTCTTTGTAGTTTTCAAAATTCTTGACCTGCCTCTACATTAAATCTCTAAAATTAATATCATTAAAAATATCAATTTTTCGTTCACTATAATTATAATTCTACATGATTACATATTGCCATTTTACCGGTACCTAAAGTAAATAATTATGAAAAAAGTAAAATAATTAGTAGAGATTGTGGTGTTGGTGTAAGGTGTAAAGGTGAAAAAGTAAAATAATATTTATAATGTTTTCGGTGTATATATAATTATAAATATAAATATATTTTTCAACTGAAAGTAATGGGAGGCAGCCTAGGGGCAGATGAAGAAAGAAAAAAGGTTATTTAAGGTGTAAGGGGCTGCCTTCCATTACTTTCAGTTAGAAAATTCTACCAGTCCGTTTCTCTCCAGAGAAAATTTCTGCAATTATATACGTATATATACATACATTATATATATATTCCTTTTTTAATGTTCGTAGATGAGAGTGGCAATGCTGCTTCGTGGGTGTCTCTGACCATCCCTAACTGTGATAATCCATGCACATTTGAAGAATTTGCCAACGTCCAATCAGATCTGATCGACTCCAACTGGGAGGCTAGCTGCAACTCCTAGACTGCTTAAAACATTTTGCATTTGGTTCATTGGATGAAGAGTTTAGAGTGATACTACTAATAAATTATATTTAAAAAAAACTAAAAAACATGCTTCTAAAAAGTATAAACTAATGTAATACTTATGGTAATCAAAAAGTGTGGGGCGCAGAAACTTTTAATTAATTTTGACAAAGTGCCCCACGCTTTTTGATGACCATAAGTATTACATTATTTTGTACTTTTTAGAAGCATGTTTTTTAGTTTTTTAAAATATAATTTATTTTTTTACTTTTTACTCTTAATTATTTTTATAGAGAAAATTTTGCGGAATTTAACAGAATGGAAATGTATTTATTTTTATTATTTTTATATAATTTCATTTAAATTGATTAGGTAAACAATTATTTTTAGAGAGAAATGTTTGCAGAATTTAACAGAACAAAAGTCACATTGATACATAGATAGATACAGGTGATTCCAATATAAAGCATGTAAAAATAAACATATTTGATGAGATATTATTACCATTGAACGTTTCGACTCAAAACTTTGAAGTTTTATTTATTATTATTATTTTTTAAATGCCAATGAAGTAATTTTGAAATTAATTAAACGATTTGGTTGTGCCTTAACAAAACTAGTAGATCAGAGACGGATTTAGGTTGGTTGAGGCCCTGGGCGAGTAAAAAAAAAAAAAATGCCACCCCTAAATATTAAATAAAAAAAAACTTGTAAATATTGAATTATGAATTTTATTTAATCAAATATAATACATAACATATTATGTTATATATGTAGCAGAATAAAATGATTGCAATAATGGAGTTGATAATGATTTTTCTTTATTTTCTTGAAATATTTTACTTTCTCTACTAAGATAAAGCTGATAGAAACAAATATTAAATAAAGTAAATAAACTTATAAATATATGAAAATTTCGAGGCCTCTTTGAACACGAGGCCCCGGGCTTTGCGACCGGTTCACCTTCCTCCTAAATCCGCCTCTGAGTACATGGAATGAAGGGATGATAACAACACTATGCTCAATTTTATATTAAATTCAGAAGCATCAACTAAATATGTATATTTAAAAAGAATGAGGGGGAATTCACAAAGCTATATTATCCTGATGACATGCTCTGAAGTAGAGATTTCAAATATAATTAAAGAAAAAAGGCTTATAGCTGTTTCGTTTTGGGGTTCAGGCATTTTACTCTCACTTATGACACAGAAGTTGTGGATCTATAATGTTTTTTTATTTTTATCTCAAAGAGAAGATGGCTTAGTAAACAGCTTTTTCAAAGAGCAAAGAAAAGAGTTTATGAATGTATGCTTTCATATAGACACTCTTAATCAAAATTAAAACTTCTATAGTAAAAGCCCAACAAAAATCCAGAAAAGATAATATTTTGAAAAGACTTAAGTTACGATCTTGCTTAAAAGATTCCTGGAATTAAAGGCCACACTAAATTTTTATAGAAGTTTATAATATGTGCAAAACTAAAATCAAAAATTTTTTAATATCATAACTCAGCTAAAATTTTGTAGGAAAGTTTTGTACCAAAATAGGGAACAGACATGAAAAATCAAGACAAATTTTTCAATTATAAAAGCCCAAGATTTTGATAATTTGTTTCCTAAAAGAAAAAAGAATAACAATAATAAATAAAATAAATAATAATTTATAATTTGAAAGTTTATATTGGGAAAATAAGGACAAGTTTTTTATGTGTGACTTTTTTATTTATCCACCAACGTTTTTGTGAATGTGCCAAATATCTTTTGAAAATTGTATTCTGATGGCCTTCAATGGTAACGAAGGTAATAAGAAAATTTAGACGAATGTGTGACATGACTATTTGGTAGGTAAAATATTGATACATGTTTGTTTTTGGATTCTGACTGTACTTTTGTAAATTAATATCAAGAATGTTCTTATAATTGTAGAAGCCCTGAAGAAGTCGGCAAAGTCGACGAAACATTGGTGGATAAATAAAAGAGTCACACATAAAAAACTTGTACTTATTTTCCCAATATAAACTTTCAAATTATAAATTAAATTATGGACGGAAATGACAATAATAAATAATAATAAAACAATCATTTATCCCATAAAGCTTCATTATTGATAAATTAAAAAAACACTAAAACAATTAAGAAGATGAGGATGTTAATTACATGGTTATAACATATATAAAACATACAATTTAAGACGATTTTCTCAAGTTTTAGATATCTGTTACTTAACATAATCTTCCACAAAATAACCTCTTAATATGTTATTTGGGGGTTTCGAAAAATTATGAGACAGCAATGAGATGACAATTGTATTAAGATTTCACAAGTTTTTTAAATTAACATTTTGAATTTACGAGTGGAAGCTAACATATTCTAACAAATAAAACAATATATTTTATACTTTTTCTATATAGTATACACACAGCCAATATTAAATTAAAATAAATTTGTATTTTTTTTAATGATAAAATAGCCATTCATAAGATCGTATGTTAATTTACTAAAATTTTAAATCGTACAATTAGTTTTGTTGAAATTCATATTTATTTTTCAATAGAAAATTAGCTATATTACCTATATATTTTTTCGAAACTAAAGAACATCCATTATAATATTATAAATATTATTACAAAATGCACCTATTATCCTAGCATAATCAAATTTCAAGAAATACAGTTTAATTTTTTCAATAATGGATATAATTTTTGAAAATATGTTTTTGCCGAGAGTAACAGTTAAGAGGGAAAATAAATGAGGATATTAGTTAAATGTATGAATTAACATAAAAACGAATCTTCGTTCAATTGAATATTCACGCTCAAGTGAAAAAAACAAATAAATGTTTACAAAAGACTGAATAAGAAGGCCAAGTCTGCAACTATAGTCCCTAACGCATGCTAGTTCAGCTAGAAAGATGCTTTTAATGCTACTTTCTATTAGCTAAAAAATAAATTGTAAAAATAATAATTTATTAAAGATGGAGTGTTTATAAGTGAGGGTAGTATTATAATAAATATAGTAGTTACGAAATAAATAGGAAAAACCAGAATGAACTAATTATTTACTAGCTACACTTATAGATGACTTCTTTTCTTTTTTAAGAACACTTTTATTCAATAAATATTTTTTGTTTCATTCCTTTGTTTTGACAAAGTAATCAAATTCATGTTAAATTCATTTAAATAGTACATATAAACGACTTTAAAGTTAGGAATCGAAATCTTGCGCATCTGACGGAGATATCTAATTTAAGTAGTTTCAGCCGAGATCATTTAACCATACCTATTTCTAAAACTTTAATGGCTGAGTAAATATCTTATATCGTTAATCCTCAAAGTTTAGTTTGTCACAAATTGAAATTCAGTAATCCACAAAGGTTATTTTTGTTCTAATATTGAAATAAATTATGATTGAATGATGAAAATTCCATATTAAAAATGTTACTGTTTGAATACATGTAGATATATTTTTGTAAACTTGATTATTTAAATAAAATATTCTGCTAAATTTTCATAATTTATGAAACTCAATGTAACTTTAAAATTAGTTAAGAATATTTATATTTGTTTTATTTTTTTTATTTTTTTTTGAATAGTATTATAAAAAGTAGGAACCAAAACGACAATATCTAGATCGAAATGGGAATGGAGGGTATAGCTGTTCAACAAACAGTAGGTACTATATGAATATAAAGTCTTAGAGACAATGAGCACGAAATTTCGTTTATGCATCCTATACGACATTAGGAAATGAATCACTATTTGAAAAATAATAGTGGCTCATAGGGAGGGTAGAGGTTCGAAAATAGGTATAAACACGTTGACTGCCATGTGCATATAAAAGTATACACGCAAGTTGAGTCCTGTACGCCGCGTGTATAATTTCGTATACACGAACAATAACTTGGTTTTGGCCCTGTGTATGCTACTAGAGCACGCTTAGGATAGGTTTCTTATGGCGGAATGGTTGGCGTGGCGTGGAGTTACACGTCTAGCCACTTAGCCAAAAAAATTTTGAAAAAATATTTGAAATACAAGGTTTTTATGTGAAAAAGTTTATTATTAAAAAAATACAAATATTGTGGTAATATCAAGAACTAAAATTAAAAAGCTGATGGTTTAGTAACATACAAAATATATAAAATTCAAGTAAAAAATGTATTCTATTTCTTGAATGTAATATTATGTGTAGAAAAAAAGCATTCAAGCAATGGCTCATCTGTGTATGCTTGACATCCCGAAGAAACTTGCTTCGTTTTTCGTATTGCGTATGTGCGACCATGGGCTTCTTTGTTCTTTTGATAACAGATCCTGCAACGAACTTTTTTTCTTGCAGGACTATATGCATGTTGGTTATTCACTGGAGTCGCTTCGATATTTTCCTTGCCAACATTCAAAAGCTGGATGCACAGATTTTCTTTGAAATTCGTGATACTTTTGTACTATACATTGTACTATACCTTCGCTCGAAGACGTATCCCGGCTATTATTGTAATTCTCCGGACATTCATACACTGGACCAGCGTCTGAATCGTGTACGGGTTCCTCTTCGTCGTCATTCATGTCGATGTATCTTTCAATAAGTGCCTGCAGATAGGCCTCTTTACGTTCGTAAGACATTTTATAAACTTCCACAAACGCGATTATGCTTCTACGTAATGTAAATGGTGACTGAGCGCAGTGATAAACTTATTCGTAATACTATGTTATTCAGTGTATATGCAGGTTGAGACCTGAAAGCTGTGTATTCCAGGGAATACACATGGCGCAGAAATACATGATAACAACTCTACGCCGCATGTATCGCTGAGTCACACGGTAGTGGAAGAGGGTAAAATAACAAAAAAATGCAATTTTACATTATAATAGTACAAAATACATCATTCTTTGGAAAATTAATTTTAAAAATTGGTGTGTCCTGAGGAACCTTTCCCAAAAATACTCGCGGCAGTCAACATGTTAATAAAATTTTAAAACAAAAATTGATGAAAGCAGATATTTACAATAGATGAGTCTAATATTTAAAAGGAAATAGTAGGGGCTCTTTTTTAAAATTAAAATTTGCAATCTAAAAAATTAAGTTAGCTGAAAGTTATTTTGAAAGGAACCTATAATAAAAAAGAGAGTCGTTATTTCAATATTGGACCAAATGAAATTTCCATATCCACCTTAAACGAGCTTGCGGAAATGAATCCATGTTAAAATTTATAGTGACCGAAAGGGGGAAGTGGCCAGAGCCAGATCTAGGTCTTTTGTCAGGGGAGGCAAGGTTGAATTTGCTGCCGCTCCCTCAACCCCCAATGCTAAATATATACAAAAAATTTCCCGCTTCCCAAAATAAGAAGGCTCTTAAAATTTTGACCCCCCCCCCCCTTCTAGATCCGACCCTGCATACAGGAAGATTAAGAGAAAATGTGATACCCGGGACAACCAATGTTTTTGAGGATCTACAAAATTCAAAATACAACTTTGAACAAGAAAATAAAATCAATTTTTATTTTATATTTATTAAACTATTTTATTTCAGGGTAAATTTTGCGGGATGTGAGAGGCTTCTAAAATTGTGAGGTCCGGGGTCTCCAGCTCCTCTCTTGTCCCCCCCCCCCTGATAACCCCTGCAAATATCAGCGATCATAAAGAAACATTGTGTTTAAAGATTTGTCAAAATTAGCCTAATAATTTACTTTGACTTTAGTCGAATTGTATCGTTTTATTCCATACGATTTATAATAAATAAATGTTAATTGTTTATTTCTTTAAAGTTCTATAAAAAAGTTGATCAATATTTTTGAAAGTGAATTAACTAATTATTACCAAGGAATATCTGTATTGGAATAAACTTTTTGAAATTTTGAACCTCTCCCATTTTGGGTTGTTGGCTTTTACCTTTCTAAAATTTTAGGCGTCCACATATATAAGCGTTCAAAATTTGGTTTAGTTTTTGCATTTCAATTAACTCTAGGCTTTCACAGATTAAGTGTATAATATTTTGTTTAGATTTTGCATTTCTAGTAATCTAGTAGGGACAGATAAAGTTTAGAAAATTTAGTACAGGTAGGTTCATAGGATTATAATTTTCATTTTGTGAGTGTGAGTGAGTGGTTGGTTTTTACATTACTAGTTTTCTGGAAGCCCATAAAGTAAGTGTTGAAAATTTGGTTCAGGTAGGTCCATAAAGGTTTAGAATTTTCATTTTTACCCTCCTCTCCGTTTTTAGGTGGTATACATGTAATGTTTCGAGAACTAAATATGTATCGAAAATTTCAGATTGATCGGATAATAAAAAGTGAGTTAAAATTTTAACACAAATATGGAACCAGAAAAATATCAAACGAAATTTGGAAGTAAAATAAAGACTTGTAATTGCAAAAGTTTTATATATAATATATTATATATATATATATATATATATATTATATATAATAGCCTAGATTAATTTGCAGCAACGATAACGTAATGCTGCCGACAGGGAGCGCTGATCCTGTCCGTATATTTGCGGTAAATTTGAAATATAATTGTAGTTTGAACTCGAATTTTGAAATGAAAGACTCCAATTGATTTTTAAATTAAGAAACATTAAATATATTGATAATTATTCCTCCCCCCACCATCTCAAAAATTAAATATTCAATTCGCTTTTCTTTGTGCACAGAATAAGAAATTAATCACTTCTTATTTGATTTATATTTTATATATTATTTGTTTATTTTTAAATATTTGCCACTTTTTTATAATTTTTTAAAAATCTAAATTTTGTTATTCTTATTTTTTGATTTTTACAAAATTGAACAACTTAAGACACGCATGCCTGAGTTTCTCATGGCAATACTGGAGCAGACTGTCATACAAACAACATCTGATCTCTTTTAGATATTTGGAGCCTTATATCGATTATCGTCCCAAATTTAAAAAAATGATATAATATAATTCTCCTCACACGATTCCACTTATTTAAATAAATCTATTTCCACACAAAAAATATCACAATTCTGTAGATTATAGAAAAAAAATACTTCCAGATTCATATCTAGAGCCTCATTTCTGTAGCTGTGTCAGGATGAAAATGAGGCGAAACTTTTAAGAGACTATGTATTTTCCGGAGTTTACAGGTATACATTTGGAGTGTGATTTTTTAAGAGGAATAAAATTTTGGAACGAGACGCCGCACGCCAGGGCACCAGCCCGGAGGGCCGAAGTCACGCACGAAAAGCTCGTTAATAAATAATAACTAATTAACCAAATATATGCGCTAGTCGAAAATAGGGACATAAACATAAAAAACTGATTCCCATTAAATTTTAAAAAATAAAAAAATATATAACTTTTATGTTCCCTTTCTTATCTATAAAAAAAAGCCTATGAAATATGGCTGTTTGTAAGAATGCTTCGAATATCTTGAGCGGTTGGGCCGATAGATGTTCTAACAGAATAATGTGAACAGAACTTGAGCTGATAAAGTAAAGAAATTAAGAATATTTGCAGATCAGTTGCAAGAAAAATATTTCATGGTATGGTCTCAATATCTCTTTTCAGAGGAGAGGCATCGAAGAAGAATTTAAAAATATCTTTTTAAATAAACTTGTAAATAAATATTTTTCAATATAAAAATTCAAGTCCAAGAATTGGACAGGTAATTTTTTTGAATCAAGAAATATGAAATTTGGTTGATGACAAGCATTTCAATAAAAATTTTCACCTTTTATCAATAGGTAAGGTGGGGTAAAGTTCCGCCCTGGGAAATGATCCGCACCCCTAGTTTGAAGTGACCCCCAATATTTAACTTGGTTTTATAATTTTTATTATGTTAGTAATAATGCCACCAAACGTCACCTAAAGTTTAGATGGCAGTCGGCAACCCATTTGACAACTATGAGCTAAGATTGTTTTTGATTGTTTTCAATGTAATATTCTCAGGTTTTGTTCACGGTGAAATCAGTGTGTATGAACTTCTCAGTAATTTCTTTATTGGTTTAGTTCTTTCTTTGGACCTCAAAATAAAGATTAAAAATAAATTCCAACCCTAATGCGGCCATTTCAGTTTCCATTTTAGGTGATGTTGAAAAGTGCAAAATGGGGTAAAGATCCGCGGCATCAGAGGAGCAAATATCACGGACATTCACTTACTTCAACTAATAACTTTGTTTGCTTTTGTAGTAATTATAAACGAAAGACTAAAATGAAGCCATTTTCCCCAGAACTGTTTGCTGAAGCTTTGGAACTTAAAAGTAAAGGATTACACTGTTCGACAAAAAATTTCTCCCCGTAAATCTAACAATGGATTCCGGTAGAATTTTATATGCTGATTATCATGCAATTTCTCAATTTTTTACAACACGTCAGAGTTTTGAAATATTATCGGTCAAAATGACGAAAAAGGCCATTTCGACCTATTTTCAAGTCGCATTAAATATTAAACAGCAATATTTGAAATCAAAATACTTTGTTGACGTAATAGAAAATATCATCCTCTTTGATTTTCAAATTACCATTTGTTTTTAGCTCAATTAGAACTCGAGTTATATCTAAAAAACTAAAACTACGTGATTTTAAAGGATAATAAACATAGATAAAAACACAAGTTTTTAGTCTTTTAGTTATAATTCGAGTTCTAATTGAGCTACAAACAAGTGGTAATTTGAAAATCAAATAGGAAGCTGTTTCCTATTACGTCAACAAAATATTTTGATTTCAAATATTGCTGTTTAATATTTAATGGGACTAGAAAATAGGTCCAAATGGCCTTTTTCGTCATTTTGATCGATAATATCTCAAAACTCTGACGTGTTGTAAAAAATCGGGAAATTGCATGGTAATCAGCGTAGAAAACTCTACTGGAATCCATTATTAGGTTTACGGGGAGAAATTTTTGTTTAATTTTTGTCTAGCAGTGTTATCAAAGAAAGCTGATGCCAAGTTGGAAAATAAAAATAAATCAGCATCAAAAGTCAAGAAAACTAAAAAGAAATTGACTTTTGAGTTCTCAACGTCTGAGTACGAAATGGAGATAGTGGGGGAAAGTAAAAATGACGGCGACGATGATATTTTGAGCTTACAATTGGAAGGAGGTGGATTACCCCTTCCAAAAAAGAAGTTGGGATATCAGATATGAAGACAAACTTTTTGCTGGGAAACTGATCGCGATTCAAGAGGACGGTCCAGGTAATAAGTGCAATGATACCATCAGGACGACTATGGAAGTGGCCAGTACCCGCTGATATTTTGGAGTATCTATGGGGAGATGTAGTGTGGCACATTCACGATCCCATTAGGTTCAGCAAAAGTGGGGAAATCTATTCAATAACAGAGCTGGAGAATCTTTTGTAGTCAAGTAAGGCGTAGCAATTCATTTTTACTTGAAAAGTAAAGATCTTTTTCTGGAGATGTAGGTATGTAAGTTTTTTGTTACTGGGAAAATAAATAGTTGAAATTGAAATTTATTGTTTTATTAAAACTTTCTAAGACTAATTCTGGCTTCTTTTTTAGTAAATAGGTAAACAGCCCGTGTTTCGAAGTAGATTTGACTCGATGGGGCAAAAGTCCGCATTTGCAGGTCTCAATTAAAAGACCTGTAGAATTTGTACCTTATTGCTTCCTTAACTGATACTGCTATGTAAGGTACCCAAGGTGCTACAGCTGCTGCTGATACTAAAAGCTTGGTTCTATTCTTTAACACACATGAGAAAAAAAATCGAAACCAAAAAATGCGGAACTTTGCCCCACCTTACCCTATCGCTTTTATTTTTGTAAAATAATGTTTACTTTTTCCATAAAAAATGATTTAATTTTGAAATTTTAATCCTCTTTAGCTACTTAAATAGCAATCGGAACTAATTATGGATAATGAATTTTCTTTTAACTCGTAATCTATTGATTTTAAACTTTTTATTCATATTAACTTTTCTGTTGGAAATGAAATCTTCTTTAATAAAGCTCATTGTATAAACTTAAATAGCTCTTAGGGTTAGGCAGTAATGGTGAAATTTCTGGGTAAAGTTAAATAAATACGGCTCTACTGTCCTAGATATTCTTCATATTAAAAAACTCTAATTAAGAAACATTTTGATATTTTAATTTCCTAAAAGAAAGTTCATTATCTATAATTATTAGTTCCGATGACTATTTAAGTAGAGAGAGAGAGGAATAAAATTTCAAAATTAAATAATTTTTTTCTGAGAAAAGTAAACATTATTTTACATAAATAAAAGCAATATTAGTTAAAACGTGCCCATTGAGTATGAAGGTGAAAATTTTTATTGAAATTTGTGTCATTAACCAAATTTCATATTTCTTGATTCAAAAAATTACCTGGGTAATACATTGGAGTTTAATTTGTATATTGAAAAATAGCTTTAGGACGAATTACCAAGTTTAACTCATCAGAGCACATGCCATGACATTATAGAATCTATGAAATAGAAAGAGACGCCCATATGGAGAGCAGATGATCTAGTACTTAAATGATAGAGTTATAACCATTGCTTTGTGTCATTACAAATTAAAATTTGAAATCATAACTTTTTTATTTATTATATCATTAAAACCGGAAGTTAATTCTGATCGGATTTTGTATGAACTTGATTAATTGATTTCAGTTAAGATTTTGAAGATTTCCCATTAAACATTGAATATTTTGAAAATATAAAAATTATAAAGAAAAAATAGGTAAAAACTCACTTGTTAAAAGTGCTTATGAGAGCCCGAGACATCTCGGGGAAGCTAAATGCTCCGGGACGAATTAGCATATAAAATTCATTCTTGCATGTGGTTTTGTTTGCAGCATAAGTGAGTGAAAGAGCGCCAGTAGAGATGAGAGGCAGATTCCAAAATTTAATCAGTCTTGCTACGGGAGCTGCAATCAAAAACAATAAACAAATAAATAAAAATGATTAAAAAATAAATAAAAGTGATGTATTTTTACGGGGACCATCCGCTCTGTATTTCCAGTGACAGTTCTGGAATTTCAACAGCCTGAATTTTACGCGGCGTACAAATGTTCGGTGTTTATTTTTTAGTCCCGAATTTGTCCCGTATTTGCATATTATTATTATTATTTTTTTAATATTATTTTTTAAAGTTGCATGAGTTAAAATTTGAATAATAATATAATATAAATAGAAGAAAAATAGAAAGACAAATAATGATAAAATAAAAAGTGATTTAATAAAAATTAAAATAAAAATATATCAAATTTAAGCATTGAAATATGAAAATAAAAATGTCTACAGGCAAAGAAACAATTATTATATAGTTAAAATAACAACAAATAATAGTAGAAATAAATCTTCTGTTTTGTATTGGATTTTTTTATTAAAGAGACTAGTTTCGAAGACATCGTCTTCATCTTAATTACCTATATCAGGGGTTCCCAAACTTTTCCGAGTCGCGGTCCTTTTTTCAATTAAAATTTTTCCATGGCGCCCTACTCTAGGTAAAAGAATGTCTAATAGTAAAAGTAAGAGATAAAAATAAATAATAAATAATTTTTTAGGTTCTCACTTTGTTTTTTGTTTAGTTAGCAAATAAATAAATAAGATTTGAATTTTTAGTTAAATCATACATAATTAATTATATATGATTTAACTAAATATTCAAATCTTAATAAAATTAATCACAAAAATAAAAAACTTCAAAGCTTCATTATGGGAAATAAATAATCTATATAATAAAAATGAATTTCTTTTTCTTTTGTAAGCGCAGATCTCTCAAATACCTGGACCGATTTGGCTAATTTTTTTTAAATGTTCGTAATAGTCCAATTCAGGTTAATACGTAAAAAAAAATTACTGGAAAATTCAGGAAAAACTAAAAAAAATTCAGGTTAGCCAACATAGCTTGTCAAACAATAAGCAGCTGAAGGCGGCCTCTGAAGCTAGTTTGAAATAAAAATAAATATGTGGTGAGTTATTAAGTAATTTTGTTTTAAGTAATAATTAATATTTTGCTTTCTTTAGTGCTTGTGTTTTGGTTTTAGAAAATGTCTGAAACTGAGAAATATTCATTCGTATGTTAATTCGGATTTCTAAACCCACGATAGCTTAAAATCGAAAGGTCGTAAAAAGTTCATTCAGATCCCATAATAATATATAATGTCAATCTGTCTAGATTTCCATAATCCACTGGATTAAAAGCTACAGACACATAAATTACATTCACCCCCTCTCGCCCTTTCGTCCTCCACCCCTCGCAGAATCGTTCAGTTCGTTCTAGTGCTAAAAAATTTGTATTTTATTTGATCATATACATACACACGCAGATAGATAGAGAGAGATTTTCATTTTTGTGGATTTAAGGTAGCTTAAAAATTGGAGAATAAAATCGAATTCGAATTTTTTAGAAAATAAAAAATTAAATCATTTTAATTTAGAAATTTTATTATCAAATTAAACACGCCCAGAAGGCATTAGCTTGCAAGTCTACCGAGGAAATTTTATTAAAAAAAAAAATTATTAATTTTTTTAAAAAACAAATTTCGAATGAATTAATTTTCTAAAAAATGAACACCCCAAAATAAATATATGTTAATTCTTATTTATTTGATTAAAAAATCTCACCTAATAAAAATCAATTGAGTTTGTATATAATTATTTAATGAAAAAAATGTACTCTGATAAATTTGTTCTTTCCTTTAAATGAAATGAAAATAATTTTACCGAAATTTAAAAAAATAATTCTCTTATTTCATTGAAAATATTTTAAAAATAATTAAAGATAAAAATTAAAAAAAATTATAAATTCTCTGAAATCCAATTGGGGTAAAATGTCTAGTAGAGAAAGAATAGGTGCGAAATATAAGCTTGGGCACTTTTAAAATAATCCTGGTACCTACATGTCGAGACGAGTCCATATTCATTGAGACATTGAAACCAGCTCAGACTCGAAATAAAGAATTTTCTATTAATCAGGTATAGCACGAGTTTTAACAATAGCGTCTACTTAACATAGTTACTAACTATTTTAATACTAATAATAAAATTTTATCCAAAATCTAATATATAGAGTTGAATATGTTAAAAAAAAATTGTAAAATCAAAGCACATAAAAAAGTAATTATATTCTCGCTCTATACAGTAGTTAGATATAGGTGAAATAATTTTTAGTAAAAAACTAAAATAGTAAGCGATTCAATGCAAATAATTAAATTATATATATATAAATTTACTACAATTCTCATCTGTCTGATTCTTTGGGGAATCGAAACAGATGAATTTTGTTAAGATATTCAATAATAAATTATTTAGAATGCTTACATGTTAACATTTAGATGAAAGCGAAAGTTTATCCATGCGATACTGATCCCATGAAAAATAATATTTATAATTTAAAAGACGGATGATGAAGGCCAAGCCTTCGAAACTATAGTCTCAAACAAATAAATAATATCTATATATAGAGAAATATATTTTTGTATATATATATATATATATGTGTGTGTGTGTGTATATATATGTTTATTTGCATGAAGCAGAGGACAACCTCTTTGTTTCTCTTTATTACCAATTGTTTGTTTTTTATTAACTTTCGTTTTCTTTTATAAAAATAAAAATTATTTTTAAATAAATAGAAAATGTTAAACTTAGATCATAGCGTACTGAGTGCCGAACATTGACAGTACGCTATTTACATGAACAATTTCGAGCCATTTTTGATCCTCCTTGCAGCTCATACAGGGAAAAGGATTTTAGAAAATCGAATGTCGTTTGCGTATTTTGTGACGTTAATTTTAAGCAGAGAGTGGATGAAAGTAAACAGGCTGCTTTCGATTAATTTCGAAGAGAGAGAGAGAGAGAGGGATGAAAAATTAAACAAGAAAGTTGACCACTTGAATTGCCCTCGAGAAACATCTTTTGAAAGTTGTCAGACAATATTTGATTGTATATCAATCAGTTTATTTATTTATCTTGCCATCAAATAAAAGAGAAGCCTTTTTGTTAAAGGATAAACATTGAAACTATTTTTATCTTTCTTGTGACTTATGCTCTTCAAATTTGCAAGAGGATGTGTCTCTGTTTTATTCTACAATGATACATTTACTACATCCCCTTCAAATGATACTTCTGACACATTCAGCGACAATCTCACTTAGGCTTAGGCATTAAAACGAAAGATATGTTTTCAGAAAATTCAAATGGCGTTCTATAATAATAAATTGGCATAATATCACTGCTGGACCTAAATAAAAAGCAATAATATCGTGTACACCTACTTCCACTTTCACTTTCATTTCCAAATAGAAGACAATAGATGAAGAGACATTATCTAATGAATTCCAAAATAATTCCAGATAATTCCAAAGACGTGTACATCTAATTCCAATGGCGGTTTACCCATCGAAAAAAAATCGCTTTGACGCAGATACCGATTATGTTTGGAAATATTACATAGTGGGCTGTTGAATTTTTAATCGTAAATAAGCAGGCCACTTGCAGGCCATTGCAAAGAGTTCCGAACCTTAAATCTTATAAAATACCTACTTGAGAAATTAAATTGTTTCTCCGTAATAAGAATAGGACAAGTTTTTTGAAATTTGTTTATAATTTTAAGATACCCACTTCTGAACGTCGACAGGTACAAAAATCACCTAAAAATATAAGAAGTTTGATTAAAGTACATTTAATTTCAATCAAAAAAATTAATATGAGAGAAATGTCTAAAATCAATAGTATACGAGTTATGTAAATGTAAATATTTTTAATATAATAATTCGAGCCCAATGATTTGGACAGGAAATTTTTTGATTCATAACATTTCAAATTTGTAAGATGATTCGATTTCAATAAGAATTCTCGGCTGAATAATAGGAGCCACCCTTTATCTAAAACCGTTTTTACGTTTACTTTTCTCAGAAAAAATTATTTAGTCTTTGAATATGTAGAATATCTAAGCCTCTAGAGCAGAATTTATTTAATTTTCCACAAAAATTTCACCATCACTGCTTAACCCTATGAAGTACACAAATTTAGATAACATTTATTAAAAACATTTTATATAAAACAGAAAAGATCCTATGAACAAATTGTCTAAAATCAATAGTTTACGCGTTAAAAAATATTCCAATATTGTAGGGTGAATGACTTGAATCAATAACAAATAAGGTGTCTGATATAACAAGATATAACACACCAATAGAATTATAAATGAGAAAGAAAACGATCTTATTTTATCGATTCCATCTATTTGAAGGTTCACAGTAGAAGTCTATTATATAAGAAAATAGTATTTTGGTTAAGAATTTTGTAGTTTCAAAAAAATTGTATGAAAAGATTCAATTTCTTCTCTCCTGGTGCGAATCAACTAGAAATGGTGAAAAGTTTTATTTTTTTCCCATTAGATATTTATTCAAATCTAGTGAAACTTCATATCTATATATTGTTTTCATTTCGTCTTTTATATCAAATAATTATTATTAGAAAATTTGCAATTTTAAAGGGTAGTTTATTTGAAGTCCAATTTGAAAAAACGCTAATAACTCCGTTGAAATTTTTTTAAAAATATGAAATTAATAGATATTATAAAACAATTAATTATTAATAATTTAATTCAATTTTGAACGAAATCGATTCAGTACTTTTTGAGAAAATCGTCAAAAACCCCGAAAACCGTCTATGAAAGGCCGTTTTAGAAACATTTTAAAATTCACCTCCATGTCACAAGTCAATGTTTCGTTTCATATGACTTTTTAAACTTTTTTCAAAGGCATCTCGTGCTTTCAAAAAACATCGTTTTTTGACGGTTCAGATGGTTTTTGACAATTTTCTCAAAAAGTACTGAATCGATTTCGTTCAAAATTGAATTAAATTATTAATAATTAATTGTTTTATAATATCTATTAATTTCATATTTTAAAAAAATTTCAACGGAGTTATTAGCGTTTTTTCAATTTGGACTTCAAATAAACTACCCTTTAAAATGCAAATTTCCTAATAATAATTATTTGATATAAAAGATAAATAAAAATAACACACAGATATGAAATTTCAATAGATTTGAATAAATATCTAATGAGAAAAAATAAAACTTTT
This sequence comes from Forficula auricularia, assembly GCA_024734495.1. Lineage (NCBI taxonomy): Eukaryota > Metazoa > Arthropoda > Insecta > Dermaptera > Forficulidae > Forficula > Forficula auricularia. The sequence continues at coordinate 10,406,511 of JALMQS010000070.1, forward strand.
GGCCATTTCTAGTTGATTCGCTCCCGGAGAGAAGAAATTGAATCTTTTCATACAATTTCTTTTAAACTACAAAATTCTTAATCAAAATGCTATTTTCTTATATAATAGACATACTGTGAACCTTCAGATAGATGAAATCGATAAAATAAGATCGTTTTCTTTCTCATTTATAATTCTTTTGATCTATTTTATCAAGAGGCTGGGTCGCAAGTCACCCGGCATCAGCGAGTCATTTGTTACGGTTTTCTAGCTTTTTACCATTTTCTTAAAAACTAATCAATCAATTTCGTTCAAAATTGAATATAATTATTAATAATCGATTGTTTTATAATATTTATTAATTTCATATTTTTAAAAATTATTTCAAAGTAGTAATTAGCGTTTTTTCAAATTAGACTTCAAATAAACTACCCTTTTAAAATGCAAATATTCTAATAAAAACTATTTGATATAAAAGACAAAACAAAATATTTCATAGATATGAAATTTCAATAGATTTAATTGAAGTATGTGATGAAGAAAAATTAAACCCCTTTGACCATTTCTAGTCGACTCGCTTTCTCAAGATGAAGAAACTGAATGTTTTCATAACATTTCATTTAAACTACAAAATTCTTTATTGAAATTCTATTTTCTTATTAGAATGATTACCTGTACCTTTACATAGATTATATCGATAAAATAAGATCGTTTTCTTCTCTGGTCTGTTGGTGGGGTTGAAACACAAACACAAGCCATAGGGATCATTCATTTCATCATGCCCATTCAATATACGCTAGTGAAATATCTTTTAATATATTTAAATTTGAGAATGTTTAATATAATAAATAAATAAATAAATTTAATTAATATTAATATGATAATATAATATACCAAATTATTAAAATAAATAAATAAAATAATTAATAATTCGATTATATTAGAAAAAATTCTGGCAACCCTCCGGTCCTCTAAATTAAATAATTTTTTCTGAGCAAAGTAAACATTATTTTACAAAAATAAAAGCGGTTTTGGATAAAAGGTTCCCCTTAGTATAAAGGTTAAAATTTTTATGGATATCCGAGTCATCAATCAAATTTGAAATTTTATGAATCAAAAAATTATCTCGCCAATTCATTGGGATTGAATTTTTATATTGAAAAATATTTACATTTCCATAACTATTGATTTTAAACAATTCACTCAAATTTACTTTTCTGTTGGAAATTAAATGTACGTTAATAAAGGTAACTTATATAAATTGGTATAGCTCAAAGGGTCAGGCAGTAATGGTGAAATTTATATGGAAAGTTAGATAATTATCGCTTTAATACCCTAGATATTCTACTCTATATATTAAAATATATATATAACAACGAGGTGTCTTTGAAGGGGCGAGATATCATCTCGATATAACAGATCAAAACAATTAAAAATAAATAAGAAATCGATCTTATTTCATCGATTTAATCTATCTTAAGGTTCAAGTGACTTTTTAATAGTTTTTGTACATTGAGTTTAAGAACTGATAAGATTTTGGTTGAAATAGAACCAAAAATAAGGAAGAAATGGGGGCGTTTAAAAATGTAAATTATAAAATTTTTAAACTAAAAAAAAGAAACATGGAAATTGGTAATACGCTCTTAAAATAAAGAGTAATTATTTTTTCGGTGACTAAAATTGAGGGGCTCAAAAAGTAGAATCAATAATGTCCTAGACCCTTTGATCGATTTGTACGAAATTTCGCCTATGCAACCTATGTGACCTTATGAATATGTTTCATTATGTGAAATTGATAGGGATTCTGAAGAGGAGGGATTCAAAAATGGAGAAGGAGAGTGCAAATGCGGATACAGTTTTCACGTCAAGGGGGGAGGGTCATAGTCTAGGTCTAGTCAGGACAGGCTCCAACTTGACTACAATAATGATAAAAACTTTCGCCATTGATTGACAATGGATCGAGACCAGGTCACCCTATCGAATACGAAACCTGTATACAAAATTGTGGCCCTAATTCTCTTCGAGTCGTCGCAGAGGTAAGATTCACACGCATAAAAATAAACATTTGCTCATTGTGCTTTAAAATGTCTGAAACGCGAAGAAAAATATTTTTTACAAGGATTTTTTCTCTTTGCGTGTCTGAATTCTAGATACCCAAGATAGCCCAAGAACAGAAAGTTAAAAAGTTATTTGTATCAAAATACATAGTAGGTACTGATTAAATTTTGGAATATCTCGTGCAAAAGGCAGAAAATATTATTTTTTGAATTATTCTATTGTGATTTTATGAGGATGTTATAGTATAGCCATAAATGAACAATTTAAATTTATTAATAATTACTAGGGCAGCTCTAGTATACCAAGTTTTGAAAAGTTTTCACTTTTATTATTTAATGGCGGGTGAGTGATTCTTTCATTAGAATGAAAATAACTACATGGGACGCAGATAGAAATATCTCTCTTTCTTTAAAGCTAAGGGGTGCAGCGATGCCTGAAACAGGTATGGACTTGTAAGTGGCAAGACAAGAACAGACCTGTTTCAAAGTATTAGAAATGAATTTCTTAATTTCTATTATTCTAGGAATGGCCTTTTGCACTCGGGCCAAAATGATACCTACTCGTTATATAGAGAAAGAATATTCAATTGACTTGATTAAAATTCAGACAAAAATATACAAAATACAAAAGAAATTACTTGTTGCGGCTCTAACTATCAAGTGAACTGAGTCTGAAAAAGTATTTACTTTTTCTTCTATTTCTTTGTATTTTTAATCACGTTGAGAAATCCACCAGAATTTAGTTCACAATTAACTTTGCCGAAGCAGGCAGAACTAATAATTCTTTTCAAAACCGGACGAAAATTAAAACTGACTGGAACACCTGAACCATGCCTTCAAAACGAGACGAATGGTAAGCCTACGATATATGTCATCAGGTGTCTCAAGAGAAACCGATGCCGGTCATGACTATCTCGGTTATGTAGAATGTAATCAAAAGAGTTATTTAAGACACCTTCAATCATGCGGCTTAATTAGGGGACGGGCAAGGAGGGCAGTGCTCTCCCTAGAAACCTCATATGCCCCCCTTAGAAAAAATCGAAGCTCCATTATTACGAGGCATCACTAATGTATTTTTCATTAAATTATTATACAGTGGCTTAATCAGCTGCCCGGCTGCCCCCTCCCCCCTAGGAAAACTTCCTCTAACTAACGCCAATGACCTCCCCTTCCCTAAAATAATCATTATAGGTTAGAATCCTAATAGCAAAAATGAATACTAGGGCCACCCAGCTTTCGGAGTGATGAAGATGAAGAGAATCCCAATTAAAAAAATTCAATTATATTTTATTTAATAAATAATAATTGATTTTTCTTATTTTTTGTAAAATTGGTAGAAAACTTTTTTTGGAAGATCTCTTCTCCTATCACCAATTTTCGATAAGGCAATTTTATTATTCGTTTCGAAGAACTGGCTTCACGCTAGAAAAGTTTAAACTTGGAGGGAGATATTTAGATTTTTAATACAAACTTGTGTGTCAAATTTCTCAACATCAACTAAATCTCTTTCAATAGCTCACTTATTTTTACTTTACCACAAGCAGGGTATGGTCAAGTATTGCAATCGGGCATGAAAAAAGTGGCTTTTTTCCTCTTTTTCGAAATATCTCTGAAAACGGCCGAAAACCATTTTGATTAAAAAAAATTGAGCGAAACCATGGCATTTCGCTCTACAAAAAAGCCCAAATATGCAAACATCGAAAAAATTATATTTTTCGAGATAACAATTGTTTTGTCAAAATGTCTGTTAGTTAGCTAGTCCGTCTCGTTGCCCGTTAGCAGTCTGTGTGCAGCACAATTTGTGTGTGGACGAGCTAGCTCAAAAACTAGTGTGAATATCGAAACCAAACATCACAACGTAGGTTTTGGTCCTCACTGAGATTAAGAGCTGCATTAGATTTTGGTGCATAATCGACCCAGTACCATTAAGGCGGGTGTGAGGGGGGATTAAAAATTAAAAATCTAGGCCGCTTCCTGAGCAAAACTCAACCAAATTTTGTATACATAATCAGTGGACCCTCAGAAGTTTAAAAATACAAAAACTAACCGCCCAAAAGGGGGGTGGGGTGTAGGGTCAAAAAATGAAAATCTTGGCCATTTACCAAACTCAATCCAAATTTTGTTTACATAATCGCGTGGAACACCAGAAGTATAAAAATGCAAAACTAACCCCCCCTACATGATTATAAAATAATTTTAGGGGTCAGGTGTATGGTAAAGTCAAATGGATGGCCGCTAATTTCAGAACACGTCGGGCTTTTTTTAAGAGTCTACTAGCGATATACCCAGTGGATCTTTCATAGAAAAAAATGCGAGGCCCGGAGCAACTACTAATATTTTTGATAACTCCAAATAAAACTTTGGACACGAAAATACATTGCAACAATGATAATTTTATATTTAATTAAATTATAACGCCTAAAATTGTGAGGCTCAGGGCTGCCTCTCCCCCTCGCAATATAACATATTAATTTATTATTTGATCTAAAAACATCTATAGTACTGCCATCTAATAACATATTAAATTATTGAGAATCCCTGCATAAGTAAACCAAATTCATATTTGAATCCTTCGCGATATACTCCTATCAAAAATTTCATTTTTATAATAATATTTGATAATAAATCGTGGCTGGTTTTTCAATTCTTTTGGCAATAAATTCTTCTTGACCTTTGTTTTCGTTTTTTTCTCTTCAATAAGGGGTCGTATTTGTGTCACATTCTTCTCCTGATATATTTGTTAGCAGCAACAGAAGACCCAGTCAGTTGCTATTTATTTTCTCCAGCGCTACTTTGATCGAATCTCTTCAAACAAACGACGTCTCAGGGCCTTCAGGCAGACTCCTTCGACTCTCAGCTATTTTAATCAACTCTGTTTTTAGAACCCTATTTGGATAATAAATGTGTCGATTATCACTAGAAATGCAAGTCTAAAGGGATTTAAACTTACGATTACACAATTAAAATTTTCAAAATATTGATCTTTGTGAAAGCTTGTTAATGGTCTATAAACAAAGTAGATTCGACAGCACAATGACGCACTGAATTGTTTAAAGTGGTGTCTGCAGCGGATGAAGCCTTCACACGCACTCGCAACCAGCGCATGCATACTCTCGTATCGCATGGGTACCCCGAAAGATCGACAGATCACCACGAATGGCATCAATCAGCGGTATCGGTGTAGCACGCAGAGGTATACGTGAAATGAGCAGCGGGCGTATATTCCAACCTTCGCCAGTGTTGAAGCTATCAACAGCTGGCGAGTTAACAACAGCTATCTAGACAAAACCTTGTGCCACCACGAGACCAACCTCAGTCGAATGGAGCTAGGAACTTCGTCCCTAGGGCTTTCTCCATTCCCCATGGCACCATTTGTTTTCAACAACCTTTGGTATGGTTGGTCGAGGTTTCTCTTGCACATGACTTTCCATGCTCCACCTCTTCAGATTCGGACTCTTCTTCCCACAGTCCCAGTACGTGATAGACTGCATGTGCGGTTGGTCTATAAACAAAGCTGGGAACTATTAAAATAAATTCATTTAAAATACTGTAGTAAAAAATACACTTATATTTCATGTATTTCTATTTAAAAATACACGGAGCCAAATTATTTTGTATTCAGGAGCCAACACAACTCTTTCTCCTTGATATCCCCCAATATGTATAAAATAACTAAGTTTGATATTTCATTTTGATACACTTTTGATGAAGAGGAGTGAAACCTATACAAAATTTACCAATAAACTCATTCCCTCAGAAATGCACCAAAACACGAATGTTGACAAATATTAAATGTATATATTTTTTTAACCGACTTCAAAAAAGGAGGAAGTTCTCTATTCGACTGAATTTTTTTTTGTGTCTATGTTACCTCATATCTCCACCAATTGTGAACCGATTTTGAAATTTATTTTTGCATCGGGTCCAGTCTAGCTTCCGATTGGTCCCGTTTTTTTCATTGGTATTAGACCTTCTTTGTTAGTGTTTGTTCAGGCCTAACTTCTTTGTTTATGAACCGATTTCGATGATTCTTTTATTGAAAGGGGGTATCTTAGGATGGTGCCATATTAATTTGGTCAAGTTCTGATGATATGATCACTATTAATAACATCCCTAAAATGAGAAAATAAAATAATTTTTAAGAAAAAAATAAAACCGACTTCAAAAAATTAAATGCAACAAATAAAATACACTAAAAGGTATAAAATAATTATTATCTTATTTAGTTACAACTAAATGACGAAATATTAACATGAAATTACTTTTTGAAGTCGGTGCCAAACAAACTATACCTAAAAGCGAGCGTACCCGCCAAACGTACTAAGTAAGATCCGTCGAGTGAGATTCATAAAAGGTATAATGTTTGGCACCGACTTCAAAAAGTAATTTCATGTTAATATTTCGTCGTTTAGTTGTAACTAAATAAGATAATAATTATTTTATACCTTTTAGTGTATTTTATTTGTTGGATTTAATTTTTTTGAAGTCGGTTTTATTTTTTTCATAAAAACTATTTAAAGGAAAGAGTTTTACTTACTCTGTTCATTTCTCACAATAATATTATTATAGATTATTCTTCTAAATAATAAAAAGAAAATTGAACTTGCACTGACAAACGCTCACATTAAACTAAAATGAAATTAAATAAATTGATTCAGTTATTTATCTCTCTGGCATTCAATGAAAAAGACTCATTCGCAACGAAGATATGAAAAAATAGAATCTGGGAACTTATTTATTTATAATAAAAACTTATCTGAAAAGGACAAATACATTTATTAATATAAAGAATTCTTAAATGATGTGTAATGGGTTATTAATTTAGTCAAAATAAAGTAGCTATCGTAAACAGGATCGTTCCCCGCAGGAGGCCATGGTGCACTCCCTTTTTTTAAATCGGCTATTTAACCCTAATATAGGGGGGTCAGATAGGCGAGGCGGCAGCGCGGGACAGCGAGCCAACCAGGGGACCCGGTTCAACCGACCTGCACCAGCCAAAATCGACCCCCTAGGAGTAGAGACAAATTAAAAAAAAAAAAAAAATATATAACTAGTATCGCATCTAGGCTTATGGCTAGAAAGGCCGAAAAACATAAAAAAAAACCCCAATGCAATGTAACAATAATACAACAATTAAATAAAAAATTAAAATAATTAGTTATTAAATAATTATTTTATTAAATGAATAGCTATATTATTTATCTATGAAACTTGAATACAGTTTCCTCTTGAATAACATGTTCTGAGAAGGTGAGATAGACTTGTATTACTGAGGGTTCTGAGCTAGAGGCATCTTCCAAAACACTATGATATCGATTTCATTGTAAGTAATTTCTTATTTAAATTTTTCTATAATTTTAAACTAAGCCAATTTATGAACGCCAAAAGGTAAGAAAATGAAATTGGTCGAAAGGGGAGATTTCAAATAATTTTTTTTTTTTTGCTGACTCCACAAAAAAATAGTCGTTAAAATTTTAAAAAAAAACTTTGATTTTAGGCACAAATGAGAAGGTTGCACCTGTAACTAAAATTTGTTTCTCCTTTTTAGTTTATAAACTACAGAAGAACAGTAAATAAGACAAGAATGAGCATCCACCCTATGAGGTCTCCGCTCATTTCACAAATCCTTAAAATGACGCCGTCTCTAGATTATGTTATATCTTCTAATCAATGTTGATAAATTATGATAAAAATAAGAAAATGAGATAGACAATTTTGCCAACTTCTGGTATTTGTCAATTTATCAATATTAAACTTTTGAGGGTTAGAAAACACCTTTTTCTCTGAAATCTTAGAATTTCCACGAATAGGAAGTCATTTCAAAAATACTTTCTTTCCTTCTTTTGGGCTGAACGTTTCAATTTCAGTTTTGAAGCCATAATTATAGTAAAGGTGAAGAGAGATGGAGTGGGCATGAAGGTAACAGGACTTAATATTGCTCTTTCTCCCTGTAGCCAGCATTACCAGAGCTTCGTATCTCCACTTTACTTCCTCCCTAGTATTTCTTATAACAGCTAAATGAAAGAGAAAGAGTATGTTTTGATCAAGGACACAAAAAGAGGAACTCAGTTTGATTTCTTATATGTCGTTCTCGTTTAATCAAAACACTACCAAGAGTGAAATATTAAACTGAAAAATGTCAGTTCATATTGTTTTCGTTTTTTGAAGCGCAGAAAATTGATTTAATATTTTCCGTCCGCGTTTCTTTCATAAATCAAAATTAAAGGATTTTTCTTTGAGAGAGAAAATGAAACTTGACCTATGGTTCTGCAACTTATTAATAAAAACTATTTGTCTAATTTCCCTCGTGTGCTACAACTATTTAAAGGCACTCAACTTCGGTGACTTGCTGGCCCTTCGAAAAAACATGTTGCTGAACCAGTTCATTCACCAATACATTTTTCTTCACAACTTCTAAGCTTCTGAGGAGTGGACTCTCCCATGATTCTCTCTTCCCAACTCATATCATCTTCATGCATATAAAATCCTAATCAAAATCTTATCAATTATCCGCATTGGAAATACAAACATTCTTACACCAAAACAAACTTTCTACGACTTCATCGTTCTTGAGCTATTGTGGATATCGGAACCCAGCTAGACATAGATACACAGACAACAAAATCATGGCTTGAAAATTATTTTTCTTTGAGTTTCAGACATATTTAAATAAAAATAAAAAAAATTCATTCGTGGTCAGAATTATATGGCGTGGCACTAATCGTTTATCATAGCTCTAATTTAAGCATCACATAAAATGAAGAAATGCCTTAGTCGCTACATCTATCGATACTCCAACATAAATGGATCCTAAGTCACCATCTTTCATATTATTAATAGAACATTGAAAATTTCACGAGACTTTGAAAGCTTCTGCCAGTTCATCTCTAGAGGAGAAGCCAGAAACTATATTATTTAAAGAGGGCGAATTTGACGGCCTACTCAGACCACAGTAGCCAATTCAAATTAAGAATAACAACTGGATAACTTCTTTTCTTATATGATTTAGCCATCATGATCTAACCATACACCTGCCTCTCCCCTCGTATATTAAAATTGAACAGAAATTCAAATTTAAAATAATTTATGTTATTTTAATAACTGCGAAATTCTGTCCAAATCGGACAAAGGGTTCAAATTTATAAAACCATTTCTCATCCCCAATTCTATTTCAACCAAAATCTAATTGAAAATACATATATAAAAATAAAATTTCGTTTTGATGATCTCATTGATTTTTTAGAAAAAAGTGACAAAATAAATTCTTCCCCTGCAGTGCTCAAGAAAATTTTCATACTTACATAAGTATAAATAAGTCTTTTAATATGAAATATGTATTTTAAAATAATATCCCTTTAGCCTAGCAAAACAAATTTTTAATTTTGTTGTTTATTGAGTTTAAAAATGTTCGAATAGCTGAGAAAAATAATTTTCACCTATGATATTTCTCATTCTGGATTCCGATGCTCATGATAACTCAAGAACAGTAAGTCTACATAGAAAGTTCATTCTAGTAACAACTAGATCTGATTTGTACTTCCATTACGAAGAACTGATTATTTTATGGGCTTAAAAAGTCATAAACTACTTGATCGCGTTTCTTAAATTTTGAATAGTTTATTATATTTTATTTTTTTACTCTACCCCTAGCTGCCTGTAAAACTTCCACCTTCAGTCCAAAAACTATAGTATGATGGTAAGATTTGAAATTTTTAATAAAATAAAATTTAATAAAAATAAAAATGTCAATTGTAAAACCATTTATTCGTTGCAAAATGTTTGTTTTAAAACCACTAGAATGTCAGCTTGAAGATAAGAAGTGAAAGAAACTATGACTCTTCGCATGTCTAGTTCATATGGAATATTACTCTCCCCTCTAATGTGAATTTTATCAATAAAACAACTTGTTCATTCATTGATAAGCCAATTGATAAAAAGATAAAAATGTATTTATAGATTATGATGTCTAAGATTAAAAAAATACAGATTTGGTAGTGGGTGAATCAACAGAAAATAATTAAGTCGTTGTCATTATTGATTGATATATGATGTGAAGGCATTCGCTTTACACCAACATGCTAAAAGCTTCAAATCTCATAAATCTCATACAATTAAACATGAGCTGGTGATCGACTAAGAATACTGAGAGAACTTAACTTGTAACCCCAGAAATCAAGAAAAATATAAGGAGTTCCAACCTTCTTCTCTACTAACTTTGTAAAAGGTAAATTCTTCTGAATCCTATTACTGGTAGAAGTACCATAGAAGCAACATGGGTGTTTAACAAAATTCGGCTTGATGCAAATAGGACCAGAGAGATTTAATATAATTCTCTCTTGCTTGTGGTCAATCGTAAAACTTGATCGAGAACGAAATGTCACCAAACGACTTATTTTGAAATTCTTGTATCACATATCGTCGGCTTAGAGTGTAAACCTGCTAACTCCAATTTTTATCATATATGACATAATAATATCGTTCGAAAGAAAAAGAGATGCAGCATTGTCCAAGTAAAACTGCTACATAAAATTACAATCGTAAGTTGTAGAAAAAAAATGTGAAAAATAGTTTTTTCCATGACAACAATATTAAATTTTGTTTGTTTTTTCTTTCCCCTGTAAAATTTTCTTGTGAGTTAGCAGGTTTACTATCTAAGGCGACGATATGTTACAATTATCAGGTTACTCTCGAGTCTGAATTTTGGGATTACGATATTCACAATAGTTCAATAACGGAAGGTGGTAGAAAGTTCGTTATGGTGTCAAAATGTTTGATTTCTCTAGGAAAATTGATTCAATTTTGGACTTTCTAACCTTAGGAATTCCGGTTGAAAGATGTGGAGAATTAGATAAAAATCGAAATGACATAAGATGAGATCTAAGTTGAAAAGATTTTTTCAAATCCTATTTATTAGTTTTCAATTACAAGAAAATTGATATTAGCTGATTTCTCTATTGAACTAAAAAATTATTCAACACAACTGCCGGAATGAAAAAATAATTCATAACTTACTGCTTTCATTTCTTAAATTTTAGGAGGTTATATGAACAAATAAAGAAATTAAAAGAGCTAACATCGGGTTGAGACACAAAATTCGTCAGGCTAGTCTAAAGGGGCCCTCACACGGTCATTATAATTGCTTCAATATCGTATTTCTGTCCATATATTGATCGTTTGAGGGGTATATTGGGTCAATAAGATTGACGTCAATTAAATTGAGACATATCAAATAAATTTGATTTTTAGTGAAGCTCCTTCAATATATTAAAGCAGTGTCAATATTTATTGCCCGCGTGAGGGGTATATTCAGAATATTTTCATTTGAAAGGGTGGTACTTGACTACGAAATCCTGCTTTGACGATCGGTTAGTTTCATCAGGTCGTTATGGAAGAACACCTGTTGTTATGGCGTCAATCAGGGCAAAGTGGCTCAGAGCTTCCCAATCAATTGTTCAATGCCCTAGTAGCACAATGTTTCAAACTATATAGTAACTATATATGTTAGTTTGAAACATTGTGCTGCTAGGTGGCGTCTTATAAAACTATTTTTTTTCAACATGAAGGCTTTTGAAGTCGGTGCCAAACATATACCTTTGACCGCACTCGACGGATCTTACTTAGTACGTTTGAAGGTACGCTCATGGTAGGTATAGCCGAAAATGACTTCAAAAAAGTAATTTCGCTGTTAATATTCGTCGTTGAGCAACTGTTGGCGTTGAAGACATGAGTGAATTGACTGAAAATAACGATCGATTCTTACTAATACTAGAGGAATAACCTTATTGTATCTCAATTTTTGGATGCCTTTATTCATTACTGCAAACTTACTAAAAACGTGGAAGAATCGATCTAAAATCAAAAAGATTTAAATTCTTTTTGCAACAACCAAGTTTGGGACCTGATTCATTTGATACTGATGAGTTGAAAGAAAGGTAATCCGTCAAGTATGATCCGACATCTTCTGCGTTAAGCCTAGATGCCTACTTCATGGATGAATCCCCGAATAGGTTACATCAAACTTGAAGGGAATAAAGAACGAAAATGTCAAAAATAGCACTTTAATGGTAACAGAATTTTGACATTTTCAAATAAAATTTTTTTGAAAATAACTCATCCAAATTTGTAAGAAAAAATAAACCAATGCAAAAAATTATCTTTTTTTTCATTAAAGGTGAATATTATTAAACCAGCTGCTAGTTGAAGCCAATAAGCAATTTTGTTGCATTTTAATTGAAACAAAATTATTAAAATAAATGCTAAATCATACATTTCTGGTATAATCATCTTTATCTTTACTTTTAGACACGAAATGTTTAACAAAGTTCATGAGGCTGACAGCTCAGCCATGGTTCGTTGTGTGTCAACGTTGATAAGTTGTGCATTTCGTTCATACGCCCCGTACTCGTCTGGTAAATGTTGATAGCTTCTTTAATACCACCATCGCTCTAAAATTAATGGCAAGCAATGTACCAAGACCAGCTACAGAATAATTATTATCTTATTTATAATAAATCCTAAACGACGAAATATTAACATGAAACGATTAGAAGCCTGTACCAAAAACAAACTATATCTATAAGTGAGATGTTCTACCTACTAAACCACGCGGATCCGCCCATATGACTGGTAGCCGCATATGCTCGGCACTTCAAAAAGTAATTTGGCTACTGAAAAAAATAGCTTATAAAGACGCCACTCTAGTTAGTTAGTCAACAAGCCTGAACTTAACATACAGTTGCATTGCTATATTGAAACACGTTACCAGGGTATTGAATGTTCGATTAAAACCTAGAGCCACTTTGCCCTGATTGACGCCATAACAACAGGTGTTCTTCCATAACGACCTGATGAAACTAACCGATCGTCAAAGCAGGATTTTGTAGTCAAGTACCACCCTTTCAAATGAAAATATTCTGAATATACCCCTCACGCGGGCAATAAATATTGACACTGCTTTAATATATTGAAGGAGCTTCACTAAAAATCAAATTTATTTGATATGTCTCAATTTAATTGACGTCAATCTTATTGACCCAATATACCCCTCAAACGATCAATATATGGACAGAAATACGATATTGAAGCAATTATAATGACCGTGTGAGGGCCCCTTTAGACTGGCCTGACGAATTTTGTGTCTCAACCCGATGTTAGCTCTTTTAATTTCTTTATTTGTTCATATAACCTCTAAAAATTTAAGAAATGAAAGCAGTAAGTTATGAATTATTTTTTCATTCCGGCAGTTGTGTTGAATAATTTTTTAGTTCAATAGAGAAATCAGCTAATATCAATTTTCTTGTAATTGAAAACTAATAAATAGGATTTGAAAAAATCTTTTCAACTTAGATCTCATCTTATGTCATTTCGATTTTTATCTAATTCTCCACATCTTTCAACCGGAATTCCTAAGGTTAGAAAGTCCAAAATTGAATCAATTTTTCTAGAGAAATCAAACATTTTGACACCATAACGAACTTTCTACCACCTTCCGTTATTGAACTATTGTGAATATCGCAATCCCAAAATTCAGACTCGAGAGTAACCTGATAATTGTAACATATCGTCGCCTTAGATAGTAAACCTGCTAACTCACAACAAGAAAATTTTACAGGGAAAGAAAAAACAAACAAAATTTAATATTGTTGTCACGGAAAAAACTATTTTTCACATTTTTTTTTACAACTTACGATCGTAATTTTATGTAGCAGTTTTACTTGGACAATGCTGCATCTCTTTTTCTTTCAAACGATATTATTATGTCATATATGATAAAAATTGGAGTTAGCAGGTTTACGCTCTAAGCCGACGATATGTGATACAAGAATTTCAAAATAAGTCGTTTGGTGACATTTCGTTCTCGATCAAGTTTTACGATTGACCACAAGCAGAGAGAATTATATTAAATCTCTCTGGTCCTATTTGCATCAAGCTCGAATTTTGTTAAACACCCATGTTGCTTCTATGGTACTTCTACCAGTAATGGGATTCAGAAGAATTTACCTTTTACAAAGTTAGTAGAGAAGAAGGTTGGAACTCCTTATATTTTTCTTGATTTCTGGGGTTACAAGTTAAGTTCTCTCGATTCTTGAAGTCGATCACCAGCTCATGTTTAATTTGTATGAGATTTATGAGATTTGAAGCTTTTAGCATGTTGGTGTAAAGCGAATGCCTTCACATCATATATCAATCAATAATGACAACGACTTAATTATTTTCTGTTGATTCACCCACTACCAAATCTGTATTTTTTTAATCTTAGACATCATAATCTATAAATACATTTTTATCTTTTTATCAATTGGCTTATCAATGAATGAACAAGTTGTTTTATTGATAAAATTACACATTAGAGGGGAGAGTAATATTCCATATGAACTAGACATGCGAAGAGTCATAGTTTCTTTCACTTCTTATCTTCAAGCTGACATTCTAGTGGTTTTAAAACAAACATTTTGCAACGAATAAATGGTTTTACAATTGACATTTTTATTTTTATTAAATTTTATTTTATTAAAAATTTCAAATCTTACCATCATACTATAGTTTTTGGACTGAAGGTGGAAGTTTTACAGGCAGCTAGGGGTAGAGTAAAAAATTAAAATATAATAAACTATTCAAAATTTAAGAAACGCGATCAAGTAGTTTATGACTTTTTAAGCCCATAAAATAATCAGTTCTTCGTAATGGAAATACAAATCAGATCTAGTTGTTACTAGAATGAACTTTCTGATAAGACTTACTGTTCTTGAGTTATCATGAGCATCGGAATCCAGAATGAGAAATATCATAGGTGAAAATTATTTTTCTCAGCTATTCGAACATTTTTAAACTCAATAAACAACAAAATTAAAAATTTGTTTTGCTAGGCTAAAGGGATATTATTTTAAAATACATATTTCATATTAAAAGACTTATTTATACTTATGTAAGTATGAAAATTTTCTTGAGCACTGCAGGGGAAGAATTTATTTTGTCACTTTTTTCTAAAAAATCAATGAGATCATCAAAACGAAATTTTATTTTTATATATGTATTTTCAATTAGATTTTGGTTGAAATAGAATTGGGGATGAGAAATGGCTTTTATAAATTTGAACCCTTTGTCCGATTTGGACAGAATTTCGCAGTTATTAAAATAACATAAATTATTTTAAATTTGAATTTCTGTTCAATTTTAATATACGAGGGGAGAGGCAGGTGTATGGTTAGATCATGATGGCTAAATCATATAAGAAAAGAAGTTATCCAGTTGTTATTCTTAATTTGAATTGGCTACTGTGGTCTCGAGTAGGCCGTCAAATTCGCCCTCTTTAAATAATATAGTTTCTGGCTTCTCCTCTAGAGATGAACTGGCAGAAGCTTTCAAAGTCTCGTGAAATTTTCAATGTTCTATTAATAATATGAAAGATGGTGACTTAGGATCCATTTATGTTGGAGTATCGATAGATGTAGCGACTAAGGCATTTCTTCATTTTATGTGATGCTTAAATTAGAGCTATGATAAACGATTAGTGCCACGCCATATAATTCTGACCACGAATGAATTTTTTTTATTTTTATTTAAATATGTCTGAAACTCAAAGAAAAATAATTTTCAAGCCATGATTTTGTTGTCTGTGTATCTATAGTCATGCTGGGTTCCGATATCCACAATAGTTCAAGAACGAGATAAGTCGTAGAAAGTTTGTTTTGTGTAAGAATGTTTGTATTTCCAATGCGGATAATTGATAAGATTTTGATTAGATTTCATATTAACATGAAGATGATATGAGACAGGAGAAAGAGAGAAACTATGGGAGAGTCCACTCCTCAGAAGCCAGTAGGCAGAAGAAAACGTACTGGTGAATGAACTGGTTCCAGCAACATGCTTTTCGAAGGGCCAGCTAAGTCACCTAGAAGTTGAGCAGCCTCTTAAATAGTTAGCCACATCGAGGAAAATTAGACAAATAGTTTTTAAGGAGTCAAGTTGCAGAACCATAGGTCAAGTCTGAATTCCTTTCTCTGTAAGAAAACTCTTTAATTTTGATTTACAAAGGAAAATCATGGACGGAAAGAACATTAAACTAATTTTTCTGCCTTGAAACAAAACAATGATGAATCATATTAAATTTATTGATACCTGATGATTTTGATTAAACGAGAACGAGAGAAAATCTCAACTGAGTTCTCTTTACATGTCCTTGATCAAAACATATTCTTTTCTCACTAGTTGGCGAAGAAATACCAGAGAGAAATGCATGTGAGATGCGTTCTTGTATATATTTTGAAGGTGCAGAAAAGTGAGGTTAATGTTGAAATGTGCAGTCATATTCTCCCCCATCTCTTCGAATTTTTACTATTAATAATGAAGAAACCAAAATCTGAAACGTTCAAATGTCACCAAAAAAGAAGAAAGAAAGTATTTTGAATGATTTCAAAATCTGTTTGAAATTTAAGATTTTGCGTAGTTTTCTAACCTCAAAAGTTTGTATTGTCGAATGACAAATACCCAGAGACTGGAAAAATTGCATTACATCTCATTTTCATTTTACATCATAATTATCAACATTGATCAGAAGACATATAACATAATCGAAGACCTTGATTAGTTTTTAAGGATTTGCTTATGAAACAAGACTTATTAGGTGATACCTTGTCCGTTCATTACAATATTAGAAGTTTATAAACTAAAGGAGAAACAAATTGAATTTACAAGTTATATATATTTATTTTCTAAAATCAAAGAGTTTTTAAATTTTTAACGACTATTTTTTTTTGTGAGTTGAAAATTAAAAAAAAAATCATTTGAACTTAAGACTGGGGCAATTTTAGATGATTTTCGACTTTTTTATGTTCATAAGTATTTAGTTTAAAATTATGAAAAAATGCAAACAAGAAATTGCAAATGAAAATCGATATCATAGTGTTTTGGAAGATATATAAGCTCAGAACCCTCGGTATGCAAGTCCTACTCACCTTCTCAGAACATGTTATTCCGGTAGGCTTGTATTCAGAATTATAGATGAATAACATAGTTTGTTCTCATTAATAAAATAATTATTTAATAACTAATTATTTAATTTTTTTATTTTAATTGGTTGCATTGTATTTACATTTGCATTAGGGTTTTTTTTTTTTTGCATACTTTCTAGAAATATTAAGTCAATACATGATACTAGTTGGCATATTTTTTTTTTTTTTTGCTCTGTCTCTACTCCCAAAATGGATTGAAGGGATGCCTTTGAGTCGGATTCGAACCTGGGTCCCCTGGTTAGTCGTCACGCTACCGCCTAGCCTATCTGACCCCCCTATATTAGAGGTTAACAATAGCCGGATAAAAAAGAGGAGTGCACCATGGCCTCCTGCGGGGAACGATCCTGTTTACGATATACTTTATTTTGACTAAATTAATAACCCATTACACATCATTTAAGAATTCTTTATATTAAAAATGTATTTGTCCTTTTCAGATAAGTTTTTATTATAAATAAATAAGTTCCCAGATTCTATTTTTTCATATCTTCGTTGCGAATGAGTCTTTTTCATTGAATGCCAGAGAGATAAATAACTGAATCAATTTATTTAATTTCATTTTAGTTTAATGTGAGCGTTTGTCAGTGCAAGTTCAATTTTCTTTTTATTATTTAGAAGAATAATCTATAATAATATTATTGTGGAAATGAACAGAGTAAGTAAAACTCTTTCCTTTAAATAGTTTCTATGAAAAAAATAAAACCGACTTCAAAAAAATTAAATCCAACAAATAAAATACACTAAAAGGTATAAAATAATTATTATCTTATTTAGTTACAACTAAACGACGAAATATTAACATGAAATTACTTTTTGAAGTCGGTGCCAAACATATACCTTTTATGAATCGTCACTCGACGGATCTTACTTAGTACGTTTGGCGGGTACGACTCGCTTATAGGTATAGTTTGTTTGGCACCGACTTCAAAAAGTAATTTCATGTTAATATTTCGTCATTTAGTTGTAACTAAATAAGATAATAATTATTTTTATACCTTTTTTAGTGTATTTTTATATTTGTTGCATTTAATTTTTTGAAGTCGGTTTTATTTTTTTCTTAAAAATTATTTTTATTTTTCTCTTTTTAGTGATGTTATTAATAGTGATCATATCATCAGAACTTGACCAAATTAATATGGCACCATCCCTAAGATACCCCCTTTCCAATAAAAAAGAATCATCGAAATCGGTTCATAAACAAAGAAGTTAGGCCTGAACAAACCTTAACAAAAAAGGTCTAATACCAATGAAAAAAACGGGACCAATCGGAAGCTAGACTGGACCCAATGCAAAAAATTTCAAAATCGGTTCACAATTGGCGGAGATATGAGGTAACATAAGACACAAAAAAATTCAGTCGAATACATGAACCCTCCTCCTTTTTTTTGAAGTCGGTTAAAAAAATTATTATTTACATTTAATATCGGTTCAACATTCCGTGTTTTGGTGCATTTCCGAGGGAAACGAGTTTATTGGTAAATTTTGCATAGGTTTCCACACCTCTTCATCAGAAGCGCATCAGAATGAAATATATCAAACTTAGTTATTTTATACATATTGGGGGATATCAAGGAGAAAAGGAGTTGTGTTGGCTCCAACAGCATCACAAAATAATTTGGCTCCGTGTATTTTTAAATGTAGAAATACACGAAATGTAGGCGTGTTTTTTGCTACAGCATTTTAAATGACACCCATTTTAAGAGTTCCCAGCTTTGTTTATAGACCAACCGCACATGCAGTCTATCACGTACTGGGACTGCGGGAAGAAGAGTCCGAATCTGGAAGAGGCGGAGCGCGGAAAGTCATGCGCAAGAGAAACCTCGACCAACCATAACCTTAAAGGTAAGCTGAAAACAACATGGTGCCATGGGGAATGGAGAGAAAGCCCTAGGGACGAAGTTCCTAGCTCCATTCGACTGAGTTGGTCGTGCCCGTGGCACAAGGGGTTTTGTCTAGATAGCTGTTGTTAACTCGCCAGCCAGTTAGATAGCTTCAACACTAGCGAGCGTGTGAATATACGCCCGCTATATTTCACGTATACCTCTGCGCATACACCAATACCCTGATTGATGCCATTCAGAGGTGATTTGTCGATCTTTCGGGGTACACATGCGATACGAGAGTATGCATGCGCTGGTTGCGAGTGCGTGTGAAGGCTTCATCGCTACAGAACCACTTTAAACAATTCAGTGCGTCATTGTGCTGTCGAATCTACTTTGTTTATAGACCATTAACAAGCTTTCACAAAGATCAATATTTTGAAAATTTTAATTGTGTAATCGTAAGTTTAAATCCCTTTAGACTTGCATTTCTAGTGATAATCAAACACATTTATTATCCAAATAGGGTTCTAAAAACAGAGTTGATTAAAATAGCTGAGAGTCGAAGGAGTCTGCCTGAAGGCCCTGAGACGTCGTTTGTTTGAAGAGATTCGATCAAAGTAGCGCTGGAGAAAATAAATAGCAACTGACTGGGTCTTCTGTTGCTGCTAACAAATATATCAGGAGAAGAATGTGACACAAATACGACCCCTTATTGAAGAGAAGAAAAACGAAAACAAAGGTCAAGAAGAATTTATTGCCAAAAGAATTGAAAAACCAGCCACGATTTATTATCAAATTATTATTATAAAAATGGAATTTTTGGATAGGGTATATAGAGGATCCAAACATGAATTTAGTTTACTTAAGCAGGGATTCTCAATAATTTAATATGTTATTAGATAGCAGTACTATGATGTTTTTAGATCAAATAATAAATTAATATGTTATATTAGAGGGGGAGAGGCAGCCCTGAGCCTCACAATTTAGGCGTTATAATTTAATTAATATAAAATTATATTGTTTGTATTTTCGTGTCCAAAGTTTTATTTGGAATTATCAAAAATATTAGTAGTTACTCCGGGCCTCGCATTTTCTATGAAAGATCCTGGGTATATCACTAATAGACTATTAAAAAAAGCTGACGTGTTCTGATGTGGCCATCCATTTGACTTTACCATACACCTGACCCCTAAAATTATTTATAATCATGTAGGGGTTAGTTTTGCATTTTTATACTTCTGGTGTTCCACTGATTATGTAAACAAAATTTGGTTGAGTTTGGTAAATGGCCAAGATTTTCATTTTTTGACCCTACACCCCACCCCCCTTTTGGGCGGTTAGTTTTTGTATTTTTAAACTTCTGAGGGTCCACTGATTATGTATACAAAATTTGGTTGAGTTTGCTCAAATGGCCTAGATTTTTAATTTTTAATCCCCCCTCCACCCGCCTTAATTTTGGGTCGATATGCACCAAAATCTAATCAGCTCTTAATCTCAATGGACCAAAACTACGTGTGATATTTGGTTTCGATATTCACACTAGTTTTTGAGCTAGCTCGTCCACACAAATTTGGTAACGCACAGACTGCTAACGGGCAACCAGACAGACTAACTAACTAACAGACATTTTGACAAAACAATTATTATCTCGAAAAATATAATTTTTTCGATGTTTACTTATTTGGGCTTTTTTGTAGAGCGAAATGCCATGGTTTCGCTCAATTTTTTTAATCAAAATAGTTTCAGCCGTTTTTGAGATATTTCGAAAAAAAGGAAAAAACCACTTTTTTCATGCCCGATTACAATACTTGACCATACCCTGTATGGTAAAGTAAAAATAAAGTGAGCTATTGAAAGAGATTTAGTTGATGTTGAGAAATTTGACACACAAGTTTGTATTAAAAATCTAAATATCTCCTCCAAGTTTAAACTTTCTAGCGGGAGCCGTTCTTCGACGAATAATAAATTGCCACTAAATTGTGATAGGAGAAGAATCTTCAAAAAGTTTTCTACCAATTTTACAAAAATAAGAAAAATCAATTATTATTTATTAAATAAAATATAATTGAATTTTTTTAATTGGGATTCTCTTCATCTTCATCACTCCGAAAGCTGGGTGGCCCTAGTATTCATTTTTGCTATTAAAATTTTACTATAATGATTATTTTAGGGAAGGGGGGTCATTGGCGAAGTTAGAGAGTTTTCCTAGGGGGGGAGGGGGGCAGCCGGGCAGCTGATTAGCCACTATATAATAATTTAATGAAAAATACATTAGTGATGCCTCGTAATAATGGAGCTTCGATTTTTCTAAGGGGGGCAATGAGTTTTTTAGGGGGAAGCACTGCCCTCCTTGCCCGTCCCCTAATTAAGCCCATGATTAAGAGAATTAAATAACTCTCTTTTGATTACATTCTACATAACCGAGATAGTCATGACCGGCATCAGTTTCTCTTGAGACACCTGATGACATATATGTAGGCTTACCATTCGTCTCGTTTTGAAGGCATGGTTCAGGTGTTCCAGTCAGTTTGTAATTTTGTCCCGGTTTTTTGAAAGAATTATTAAGTTCTGCCTGCTTCGGCAAAGTTAATTGTGAACTAAATTCTAGTGGATTTCTCAACGTGATTAAAAATACAAAGAAATAGAAGAAAAAGTAAATACTTTTTCCAGACTCGGTTCGCTTGATAGTTAGAGCCGCAACAAGTAATTTCTTTTGTATTTTGTATATTTTTGTCTGAATTTTAATCAAGTCCAATTGAATATTCTTTCTCTATATAACGAGTAGGTATCGTTTTGGCCCGAGTGCAAAAGGCCATTCCTAGAATAATAGAAATTAAGAAATTCATTTCTAATACTTTGAAACAGGTCTGTTCTTGTCTTGCCACTTACAAGTCCATACCTGTTTCAGGCATCCTTGCAATACCCCTTAGCTTTAAAGAAAGAGAGATATTTCTATCTGCGTCCTATGTAGTTATTTTCATTCTAATGAAAGAATCACTCACCCGCACATTAAATAATAAAAAAGTGAAAACTTTTTCAAAACTTGGTATACTAGAGCTGCCCTAGTAATTATTAATAAATTTAAATTGTTCATTTTATGGCTATACTATAACATCCTCTTAAAATCACAATAGAATAATTCAAAAAATAATATTTTCTGCCTTTTGCACGAGATATTCCAAAATTTAATCAGTACCTACTATGTATTTTGATACAAACCAACTTTTTAACTTTCTGTTCTTGGGCTATCTTGGGTATCGGAATTCAGACACACAAAGAGAAAAAATCCTTGTAAAAAAATATTTTTCTTCGCGTTTCAGACATTTTAAAGCACAATGAGCAAATGTTTATTTTTATGCGTGAATCTTACCTCTGCGACGACTCGAAGAGAATTAGGGCCACAATTTTGTATACAGGTTTCGTATTCGATAGGGTGACCTGGTCTCGATCCATTGTCAATCAATGGCGAAAGTTTTTTTCATTATTGTAGTCAAGTTGGAGCCTGTCCTGACTAGACCTAGACTATATGACCCCTCCCCTTGACGTGAAAACTGTATCCGCATTTGCACCTGGCCCCTCTCTCCTATTTTTGAATCCCTCCTCTTCAGAATCACTATCAATTCCACATAATGAAACATATTCATAAGGTCACATAGGTTGCATAGGCGAAATTTCGTACAAATCGATCAAAGGGTCTAGGACATTATTGATTCTACTTTTTGAGCCCCTCAATTTTAGTCACCGAAAAAATAATTACTCTTTATTTTAAGAGCGTATTACCAATTTCAATGTTTCTTTTTTTTTAGTTTAAAAATTTTATAATTTACATTTTTAAACGCCCCCCATTTCTTCCTTATTTTTTGGTTCTATTTCAACCAAAATCTTATCAGTTCTTAAACTCAATGTACAAAAACTATTAAAAAGTCACTTGAACCTTAAGATAGATTAAATCGATGAAATAAGATCGATTTCTTATTTATTTTTAATTGTTTTGATCTGTTATATCGAGATGATATCTCGCCCCTTCAAAGACACCTCGTTGTTATATATATATTTTAATATATAGAGTAGAATATCTAGGGTATTAAAGCGATAATTATCTAACTTTCCATATAAATTTCACCATTACTGCCTGACCCTTTGAGCTATACCAATTTATATAAGTTACCTTTATTAACGTACATTTAATTTCCAACAGAAAAGTAAATTTGAGTGAATTGTTTAAAATCAATAGTTATGGAAATGTAAATATTTTTCAATATAAAAATTCAATCCCAATGAATTGGCGAGATAATTTTTTGATTCATAAAATTTCAAATTTGATTGATGACTCGGATATCCATAAAAATTTTAACCTTTATACTAAGGGGAACCTTTTATCCAAAACCGCTTTTATTTTTGTAAAATAATGTTTACTTTGCTCAGAAAAAATTATTTAATTTAGAGGACCGGAGGGTTGCCAGAATTTTTTCTAATATAATCGAATTATTAATTATTTTATTTATTTATTTTAATAATTTGGTATATTATATTATCATATTAATATTAATTAAATTTATTTATTTATTTATTATATTAAACATTCTCAAATTTAAATATATTAAAAGATATTTCACTAGCGTATATTGAATGGGCATGATGAAATGAATGATCCCTATGGCTTGTGTTTGTGTTTCAACCCCACCAACAGACCAGAGAAAGAAAACGATCTTATTTTATCGATATAATCTATGTAAAGGTACAGGTAATCATTCTAATAAGAAAATAGAATTTCAATAAAGAATTTTGTAGTTTAAATGAAATGTTATGAAAACATTCAGTTTCTTCACTTGGGAAGCGAGTCGACTAGAAATGTCAAAGGGGTTTAATTTTTTCTTCATCACATATTCAATTAAATCTATTGGAATTTCATATCTAGAAATATTTTGTTTTATCTTTTATATCAAATAGTTTTTATTAGAATATTTCCATTTTAAAGGGTAGTTTATTTGAAGTCTAATTTGAAAAAATGCTAATTACTACTTTGAAATAATTTTTAAAAATCGAAAATTAATAAATATTATAAAACAATCGATTATTAATGATGATATTCAATTTTGAACGAAATTGATTGATTAGTTTTTAAGAAAATGGTAAAAAGCTAGAAAACCGTAACAAATGACTCGCTGATGCCGGGTGACTTGCGACCCAGCTTCTTGATAAAATAGACAAAATTAATTATATATGATAAAGAAAACGATCTTATTTTATCGATTCCATCTATCTGAAGGTTCATAGTATGTCTATTATATAAGGAAATAGCATTTTGTTAAGAATTTTGTAGTTTAAAAGAAATTGTATGAAAAGATTCAATTTCTTCTCTCCGGGAGCGAATCAATTAGAAATGGCCAAAAGTTTTATTTTTTTTCTCATTAGATAATTATTCAAATCTATTGAAATTTCACACCTATGTGTTATTTTCATTTATTTTTATATCAAATAATTATTATTAGGAAATTTGCTTTTTAAATGGTAGTTTATTTGAAGGCCAAATTGAAAAAACGCTAATAACTCTGTTGAAATTAATAGAGATTATAAAACAATTAACTATAAATCATTTAATACCATTTTGACGGAAATCAATTTAGTACTTTTTGAGAAAATTGTCAAAAACCATCTGAACCGTCAAAAAACGTTGTTTTTTGAAAGCACAGATGCCTTTGAAAAAAGTTAAAAAAGTCCTATGAAACGAAACATTGACTTGTGACTTGGAGGTGAATTTTAAAATCATTCTAAAACGGCATTTCATAGACGGTTTTCGGGGTTTTTAACGATTTTCTCAAAAAGTACTTACTGAATCGATTTCGTTCAAAATTAAATTAAATTATTAATAATTAATTGTTTTATAATATCTAT
>JALMQS010000070.1:10431375-10473782 GCA_024734495.1 Forficula auricularia
ACCATTTCTAGTTGATTCGCACCAGGAGAGAAGAAATTGAATCTTTTCATACAATTTTTTTTAAACTACAAAATTCTTAACCAAAATACTATTTTCTTATATAATAGACTTACTGTGAACCTTCAAATAGATGGAATCGATAAAATAAGATCGTTTTCTTTCTCATTTATAATTCTATTGGTGTGTTATATCTTGTTATATCAGACACCTTATTTGTTATTGATTCAAGTCATTCACCCTACAATATTGGAATATTTTTTAACGCGTAAACTATTGATTTTAGACAATTTGTTCATAGGATCTTTTCTGTTTTATATAAAATGTTTTTAATAAATGTTATCTAAATTTGTGTACTTCATAGGGTTAAGCAGTGATGGTGAAATTTTTGTGGAAAATTAAATAAATTCTGCTCTAGAGGCTTAGATATTCTACATATTCAAAGACTAAATAATTTTTTCTGAGAAAAGTAAACGTAAAAACGGTTTTAGATAAAGGGTGGCTCCTATTATTCAGCCGAGAATTCTTATTGAAATCCGAATCATCTTACAAATTTGAAATGTTATGAATCAAAAAATTTCCTGTCCAAATCATTGGGCTCGAATTATTATATTAAAAATATTTACATTTACATAACTCGTATACTATTGATTTTAGACATTTCTCTCATATTAATTTTTTTGATTGAAATTAAATGTACTTTAATCAAACTTCTTATATTTTTAGGTGATTTTTGTACCTGTCGACGTTCAGAAGTGGGTATCTTAAAATTATAAACAAATTTCAAAAAACTTGTCCTATTCTTATTACGGAGAAACAATTTAATTTCTCAAGTAGGTATTTTATAAGATTTAAGGTTCGGAACTCTTTGCAATGGCCTGCAAGTGGCCTGCTTATTTACGATTAAAAATTCAACAGCCCACTATGTAATATTTCCAAACATAATCGGTATCTGCGTCAAAGCGATTTTTTTTCGATGGGTAAACCGCCATTGGAATTAGATGTACACGTCTTTGGAATTATCTGGAATTATTTTGGAATTCATTAGATAATGTCTCTTCATCTATTGTCTTCTATTTGGAAATGAAAGTGAAAGTGGAAGTAGGTGTACACGATATTATTGCTTTTTATTTAGGTCCAGCAGTGATATTATGCCAATTTATTATTATAGAACGCCATTTGAATTTTCTGAAAACATATCTTTCGTTTTAATGCCTAAGCCTAAGTGAGATTGTCGCTGAATGTGTCAGAAGTATCATTTGAAGGGGATGTAGTAAATGTATCATTGTAGAATAAAACAGAGACACATCCTCTTGCAAATTTGAAGAGCATAAGTCACAAGAAAGATAAAAATAGTTTCAATGTTTATCCTTTAACAAAAAGGCTTCTCTTTTATTTGATGGCAAGATAAATAAATAAACTGATTGATATACAATCAAATATTGTCTGACAACTTTCAAAAGATGTTTCTCGGGGGCAATTCAAGTGGTCAACTTTCTTGTTTAATTTTCATCCCTCTCTCTCTCTCTCTCTTCGAAATTAATCGAAAGCAGCCTGTTTACTTTCATCCACTCTCTGCTTAAAATTAACGTCACAAAATACGCAAACGACATTCGATTTTCTAAAATCCTTTTCCCTGTATGAGCTGCAAGGAGATCAAAAATGGCTCGAAATTGTTCATGTAAATAGCGTACTGTCAATGTTCGGCACTCAGTACGCTATGATCTAAGTTTAACATTTTCTATTTATTTAAAAATAATTTTTATTTTTATAAAAGAAAACGAAAGTTAATAAAAAACAAACAATTGGTAATAAAGAGAAACAAAGAGGTTGTCCTCTGCTTCATGCAAATAAACACACACCCACACATATATATATATATATATCAAAAATATATTTCTCTATATATATTATTTATTTGTTTGAGACTATAGTTTCGAAGGCTTGGCCTTCATCATCAGTCTTTTTTAAATATTATTTTTCATGGGATCAGTATCGCATGGATAAACTTTCGCTTTCATCTAAATGTTAACATATAAACATTCTAAATAAAATTTATTATTGAATATCTTAACAAAATTCATCTGTTTCGATTCCCCAAAGAATCAGACAGATGAGAATTGTAGTAAATTTATATATATATAATTTAATTATTTGCATTGAATCGCTTATATTTTAGTTTTTTACTAAAAAATTATTTCACCTATATCTAACTACTGTATAGAGCGAGAGTATAATTATTTTTTATGTGTTTTTATTTTACAATTTTTTTTAACATATTTCAATATTTTGGATAAAATTTTATTATTAGTATTAAAATAGTTAGTAAACTATGTTAAGTAGACGCTATTGTTAAAACTTTTACTATACCTGATTAATAGAAAATTCTTTATTTCGAGTCTGGGCTGGTTTCAATGTCTCAATGAATATGGACTTGTCTCGACATGTAGGTACCCGGGATTATTTTAAAAGTGCCCAAGCTTATATTTCGCACCCTTTTCTTTCTATACTAGACATTTTACCCCAATTGGATTTCAGAGAATTTATAATTTTTTTTATTTTTATCTTTAATTATTTTTAAAATATTTTCAATGAAATAAGAGAATTATTTTTTTAAATTTCGGTAAATTATTTTCATTTCATTTAAAGGAAAGAACAAATTTATCGAGTACATTTTTTTCATTAAATAATTATATACAAACTCAATTGATTTTTATTAGGTAGATTTTTTAATCAAATAAATAAGAATTAACATATATTTATTATGGGGTGTTCATTTTAGAAAATTAATTCATTCGAAATTTGTTTTTAAAAAAATTAATAATTTTTTTTTTAATAAAATTTCCTCGGTAGACTTGCAAGCTAATGCCTTCTGGGCGTGTTTAATTTGATAATAAAATTTCTAAATTAAAATGATTTAATTTTTTATTTTCCTAAAAAAATTCGAATTCGATTTTATTCTCCAATTTTTCAGCTACCTTAAATCCACAAAAATGAAAATCTCTCTCTATCTATCTGCGTGTGTATGTATATGATCAAATAAAATACAAATTTTTTAGCACTAGAACGAACTGAACGATTCTGCGAGGGGTGGAGGACGAAAGGGGCGAGAGGGGGGTGAATGTAATTTATGTGTCTGTAGCTTTTAATCCAGTGGATTATGGAAATCTAGACAGATTGACATTATATATTATTATGGGATCTGAATGAACTTTTTGCGACCTTTCGATTTTAAGCTATCGTGGGTTTAGAAATCCGAATTAACATACGAATGAATATTTCTCAGTTTCAGACATTTTTAAAACCAAAACACAAACACTAAAGAAAGCAAAATATTAATTATTACTTAAAACAAAATTACTTAATAACTCCACATATTTATTTTTATTTCAAACTAGCTTCAAGGCCCGCCTTCGGTCGCCTATTGTTTGGCAAGCTATGTTGGCTAACCTGAATTTTTTTTAGTTTTTCCTGAATTTTCCAATTTTCCGGGCAACTTTTCTAATTTTTTTTTACGTATTAACCTGAATTGGACTATTACGAACATTTAAAAAAAAATTAGCCAAATCGGTCCAGGTATTTGAGAGATCTGCGCTTACAAAGAAAAAGAAATTCATTTTTATTATATAGATTATTTATTTCCCATAATGAAGCTTTGAAGTTTTTTATTTTTGTGATTAATTTTATTAAGATTTGAATATTTAGTTAAATCACATATAATTAATTATGTATGATTTAACTAAAAATTCAAATCTTATTTATTTATTTGCTAACTAGACAAAAAACAAAGTGAGAACCTAAAAAATTATTTATTATTTATTTTTATCTCTTACTTTTACTATTAGACATTATTTTACCTAGAGTAGGGAGCAATGGAAAAATTTTAATTGAAAAAAGGACCGCGACTCGGAAAAGTTTGGGAACCCCTGATATAGGTAATTAAGATGAAGACGATGTCTTCGAAACTAGTTTCTTTAATAAAAAAATCCAATACAAAACAGAAGATTTATTTCTACTATTATTTGTTGTTATTTTAACTATAATAATTGTTTCTTTGCCTGTAGACATTTTTATTTTCATATTTCAATGCTTAAATTTGATATATTTTTATTTTAATTTTTATTAAATCACTTTTTATTTTATCATTATTTGTCTTTCTATTTTTCTTTTATTTATATTATATTATTATTCTAATTTTAACTCATGCAACTTTAAAAAATAATATTAAAAAAATAATAATAATAATATGCAAATACGGGACAAATTCGGGACTAAAAAATAAACACCGAACATTTGTACGCCGCGTAAAATTCAGGCTGTTGAAATTCAGAACTGTCACTGGAAATACAGAGCGAATGGTCCCCGTAAAAATACATCACTTTTATTTATTTTTTAATCATTTTTATTTATTTGTTTATTGTTTTTGATTGCAGCTCCCGTAGCAAGACTGATTAAATTTTGGAATCTGCCTCTCATCTCTACTGGCGCTTTATCACTCACTTATGCTGCAAACAAAACCACATGCAAGAATGAATTTTATATGCTAATTCGTCCAGGAGCATTTAGCTTCCCCGAGATGTCTCGGGCTCTCATAAGCACTTTTAACAAGTGAGTCTTTACCTATTTTTTCTTTATAATTTTTATATTTTCAAAATATTCAATGTTTAAAAGGAAATCTTCAAAATCTTAACTGAAATCAATTAATCAAGTTCATACAAAATCCGATCAGAATTAACTTCCGGTTTTAATGATATAATAAATAAAAAAGTTATGATTTCAAATTTTAATTTGTAATAACACAAAGCAATGATTATAATTCTATCATTTAAGTACTAGATCATCTGCTCTCCATATGGGCGTCTCTTTTCTATTTCATAGATTCTATAATATTATGGCATGTGATCTGATGAGTTAAACTTGGTAATTCGTCCTAAAGCTATTTTTCAATATACAAATTAAACTCCAATGTATTACCCAGGTAATTTTTTGAATCAAGAAATATGAAATTTGGTTAATGACACAAATTTCAATAAAAATTTTCACCTTCATACTAATGGGCACGTTTTAACTAATATTGCTTTTATTTATGTAAAATAATGTTTACTTTTCTCAGAAAAAATTATTTAATTTTGAAATTTTATTCCTCTCTCTCTCTACTTAAATAGTCATCGGAACTAATAATTATAGATAATGAACTTTCTTTTAGGAAATTAAAATATCAAAATGTTTCTTAATTAGAGTTTTTTAATATGAAGAATATCTAGGACATTAGAGACGTATTTATTTAACTTTCCCCAGAAATTTCACCATTACTGCCTAACCCTAAGAGTTATTTAAATTTATACAATGATCTTTATTAAAGAAGATTTCATTTCCAACAGAAAAGTTAATATGAATAAAAAGTTTAAAATCAATAGATTACGAGTTAAAAGAAAATTCATTATCCATAATTAGTTCCGATGGCTATTTAAGTAGCTAAAGAGGATTAAAATTTCAAAATTAAATCATTTTTTCTGGGGAAAGTAAACATTATTTTACAAAAATAAAAGCGATAGGGTAAGGTGGGGCAAAGATCCGCATTTTTTGGTTTCGATTTTTTTTTTCCTCATGTGTGTTAAAGAATAGAACCAAGCTTTTAGTATCAGCAGCAGCTGTAGCACCTTGGGTACCTTACATAGCAGTATCAGTTAAGGAAGCAATAAGGTACAAATTCTACGGGTCTTTTAATTGAGACCTGCAAATGCGGACTTTTGCCCCATCGAGTCAAATCTACTTCGAAACACGGGCTGTTTACCTATTTACTAAAATAGAAGCCAGAATTAGTCTTAGAAAGTTTTAATAAAACAATAAATTTCAATTTCAACTATTTATTTTCCCAGTAACAAAAAACTTACATACCTACATCTCCAGAAAAAATGAATTGCTACGCCTTACTTGACTACAAAAGATCCAGTTCTGTTATTGAATAGATTTCCCCACTTTTGCTGAACCTAATGGGATTGTGAATGTGCCACACTACATCTCCCCATAGATATTCCAAAATATCAGCGGGTACTGGCCACTTCCATAGTCGTCCTGATGGTATCATTGCACTTATTACTGGACCATCCTCTTGAATCACGATCAGTTTCCCAGCAAAAAGTTTGTCTTCATATCTGATATCCCAACTTCTTTTTTGGAAGGGGGTAATCCACCTCCTTCCAATTGTAAGGTCAAAATATCATCGTCGCCGTCATTTTTATTTTCCCCCACTATACCATTTCGTACTCAGACGTTGAGGACTCAAAAGTCAATTTCTTTTTAGTTTTCTTGACTTTTGATGCTGCTTTATTTTTATTTTCAAACTTGGAATCAGCTTTCTTTAATAACACTGCTCGACAAAAATTAAACAAAAATTTCTCCCCGTAAACCTAATAATGGATTCCAGTAGAATTTTCTACGCTGATTACCATGCAATTTCCAGATTTTTTACAACACGTCAGAGTTTTGAGATATTATCGATCAAAATGACGAAAAAGGCCATTTGGACCTATTTTCTAGTCCCATTGAATATTAAACAGCAATATTTGAAATCAAAATATTTCGTTGACGTAATAGGAAACAGCTTCCTATTTAATTTTCAAATTACCACTTGTTTGTAGCTCAATTAGAACTCGAATTATAACTAAAAGACTAAAAACTTATGTTTTTATCTATGTTTATTATCCTTTAAAATCACGTAGTTTTAGTTTTTTAGATATAACTCGAGTTCTAATTGAGCTAAAAACAAATGGTAATTTGAAAATCAAAGAGGACGCTATTTTATATTACGTCAACAAAATATTTTGATTTCAAATATTGCTGTTTGATATTTAATGTGACTTGAAAATAGGTCGAAATGGCCTTTTTCGTCATTTTGACCGATAATATTTCAAAACTCTGACGTGTTGTAAAAAATTGAGAAATTGCATGATAATCATCATATAAAATTCTACCGGAAACCATTGTTAGATTTACGGGGAGAAATTTTTTATCGAACACTGTAATCGTTTACTTTTAAGTTCCAAAGCTTCAGGAAACAGTTCTGGGGAAAATGGCTTCATTTTTGTCTTTCGTTTCTAATTACTACAAAAGCAAACAAAGTTATTAGTTGAAGTAAGTGAATGTCCGTGATATTTGCTCCTCTGATGCCGCGGATCTTTACCCCATTTTGCACTTTTCAACATCACCTAAAATGGAAACTGAAATGGGCACATTAGGGTTGGAATTTATTTTTAATCTTTATTTTGAGGGTCCAAAGAAAGAACTAAACCAATAAAGAAATTACTGAGAAGTTCATACACAATGATTTCACTGTGAACAAAACCTGAGAATATTACATTGAAAACAATCAAAAACAATCTTAGCTTATAGTTGTCAAATGGGTTGCCGACTGCCATCTAAACTTTAGGTGACGTTTGGTGGCATTATTACTAACATAATAAAAATTATAAAACCAAGTTAAATATTGGGGGTCACTTCAAACTAGGGGTGCGGATCATTTCCCAGGGCGGAACTTTACCCCACCTTACCTATTGATAAAAGGTGAAAATTTTTATTGAAATGCTTGTCATCAACCAAATTTCATATTTCTTGATTCAAAAAAATTACCTGTCCAATTCTTGGACTTGAATTTTTATATTGAAAAATATTTATTTACAAGTTTATTTAAAAAGATATTTTTAAATTCTTCTTCGATGCCTCTCCTCTGAAAAGAGATATTGAGACCATACCATGAAATATTTTTCTTGCAACTGATCTGCAAATATTCTTAATTTCTTTACTTTATCAGCTCAAGTTCTGTTCACATTATTCTGTTAGAACATCTATCGGCCCAACCGCTCAAGATATTCGAAGCATTCTTACAAACAGCCATATTTCATAGGCTTTTTTTTATAGATAAGAAAGGGAACATAAAAGTTATATATTTTTTTATTTTTTAAAATTTAATGGGAATCAGTTTTTTTATGTTTATGTCCCTATTTTCGACTAGCGCATATATTTGGTTAATTAGTTATTATTTATTAACGAGCTTTTCGTGCGTGACTTCGGCCCTCCGGGCTGGTGCCCTGGCGTGCGGCGTCTCGTTCCAAAAATTTTATTCCTCTTAAAAAATCACACTCCAAATGTATACCTGTAAACTCCCGAAAATACATAGTCTCTTAAAAGTTTCGCCTCATTTTCATCCTGACACAGCTACAGAAATGAGGCTCTAGATATGAATCTGGAAGTATTTTTTTTTCTATAATCTACAGAATTGTGATATTTTTTGTGTGGAAATAGATTTATTTAAATAAGTGGAATCGTGTGAGGAGAATTATATTATATCATTTTTTTAAATTTGGGACGATAATCGATATAAGGCTCCAAATATCTAAAAGAGATCAGATGTTGTTTGTATGACAGTCTGCTCCAGTATTGCCATGAGAAACTCAGGCATGCGTGTCTTAAGTTGTTCAATTTTGTAAAAATCAAAAAATAAGAATAACAAAATTTAGATTTTTAAAAAATTATAAAAAAGTGGCAAATATTTAAAAATAAACAAATAATATATAAATATAAATCAAATAAGAAGTGATTAATTTCTTATTCTGTTCACAAAGAAAAGCGAATTGAATATTTAATTTTTGAATGGTGGAGGGGAGGAATAATTATCAATATATTTAATGTTTCTTAATTTAAAATCAATTGGAGTCTTTCATTTCAAAATTCGAGTTCAAACTACAATTATATTTCAAATTTACCGCAAATATACGGACGGGATCAGCGCTCCCTGTCGGCAGCATTACGTTATCGTTGCTGCAAATTAATCTGGGCTATTATATATAAAATATATATATGTTATATATAATATATACTTTTGCAATTACAAGTCTTTATTTTACTTCCAAATTTCGTTTGATATTTTTCTGGTTCCATATTTGTGTTAAAATTTTAACTCACTTTTTATTATCCGATCAATCTGAAATTTTCGATACATATTTAGTTCTCGAAACATTACATGTATACCACCTAAAACGGAGAGGAGGGTAAAAATGAAAATTCTAAACCTTTATGGACCTACCTGAACCAAATTTTCAACACTTACTTTATGGGCTTCCAGAAAACTAGTAATGTAAAAACCAACCACTCACTCACACTCACAAAATGAAAATTATAATCCTATGAACCTACCTGTACTAAATTTTCTAAACTTTATCTGTCCCTACTAGATTACTAGAAATGCAAAATCTAAACAAAATATTATACACTTAATCTGTGAAAGCCTAGAGTTAATAGAAATGCAAAAACTAAACCAAATTTTGAACGCTTATATATGTGGACGCCTAAAATTTTAGAAAGGTAAAAGCCAACAACCCAAAATGGGAGAGGTTCAAAAATTTCAAAAAGTTTATTCCAATACAGATATTCCTTGGTAATAATTAGTTAATTCACTTTCAAAAATATTGATCAACTTTTTTATAGAACTTTAAAGAAATAAACAATTAACATTTATTTATTATAAATCGTATGGAATAAAACGATACAATTCGACTAAAGTCAAAGTAAATTATTAGGCTAATTTTGACAAATCTTTAAACACAATGTTTCTTTATGATCGCTGATATGTGCAGGGGTTATCAGGGGGGGGGGGGGGACAAGAGAGGAGCTGGAGACCCCGGACCTCACAATTTTAGAAGCCTCTCACATCCCGCAAAATTTACCCTGAAATAAAATAGTTTAATAAATATAAAATAAAAATTGATTTTATTTTCTTGTTCAAAGTTGTATTTTGAATTTTGTAGATCCTCAAAAACATTGGTTGTCCCGGGTATCACATTTTCTCTTAATCTTCCTGTATGCAGGGTCGGATCTAGAAGGGGGGGGGGGGGGTCAAAATTTTAAGAGCCTTCTTATTTTGGGAAGCGGGAAATTTTTTGTATATATTTAGCATTGGGGGTTGAGGGGAGCGGCAGCAATTCAACCTTGCCTCCCCTGACAAAAGACCTAGATCTGGCTCTGGCCACTTCCCCCTTTCGGTCACTATAAATTTTGACATGGATTCATTTCCGCAAGCTCGTTTAAGGTGGATATGGAAATTTCATTTGGTCCAATATTGAAATAACGACTCTCTTTTTTATTATAGGTTCCTTTCAAAATAACTTTCAGCTAACTTAATTTTTTAGAATGCAAATTTTAATTTTAAAAAAGAGCCCCTACTATTTCCATTTAAATATTAGACTCATCTATTGTAAATATCTGCTTTCATCAATTTTTGTTTTAAAATTTTATTAACATGTTGACTGCCGCGAGTATTTTTGGGAAAGGTTCCTCAGGACACACCAATTTTTAAAATTAATTTTCCAAAGAATGATGTATTTTGTACTATTATAATGTAAAATTGCATTTTTTTGTTATTTTACCCTCTTCCACTACCGTGTGACTCAGCGATACATGCGGCGTAGAGTTGTTATCATGTATTTCTGCGCCATGTGTATTCCCTGGAATACACAGCTTTCAGGTCTCAACCTGCATATACACTGAATAACATAGTATTACGAATAAGTTTATCACTGCGCTCAGTCACCATTTACATTACGTAGAAGCATAATCGCGTTTGTGGAAGTTTATAAAATGTCTTACGAACGTAAAGAGGCCTATCTGCAGGCACTTATTGAAAGATACATCGACATGAATGACGACGAAGAGGAACCCGTACACGATTCAGACGCTGGTCCAGTGTATGAATGTCCGGAGAATTACAATAATACCCGGGATACGTCTTCGAGCGAAGGTATAGTACAATGTATAGTACAAAAGTATCACGAATTTCAAAGAAAATCTGTGCATCCAGCTTTTGAATGTTGGCAAGGAAAATATCAAAGCGACTCCAGTGAATAACCAACATGCATATAGTCCTGCAAGGAAAAAAGTTCGTTGCAGGATCTGTTATCAAAAGAACAAAGAAGCCCATGGTCGCACATACGCAATACGAAAAACGAAGCAAGTTTCTTCGGGATGTCAAGCATACACAGATGAGCCATTGCTTGAATGTTTTTTTCTACACATAATATTACATTCAAGAAATAGAATACATTTTTTACTTGAATTTTATATATTTTGTATGTTACTAAACCATAAGCTTTTTAATTTTAGTTCTTGATATTACCACAATATTTGTATTTTTTTAATAATAAACTTTTTCACATAAAAACCTTGTATTTCAAATATTTTTTCAAAATTTTTTTGGCTAAGTGGCTAGACGTGTAACTCCACGCCACGCCAACCATTCCGCCATAAGAAACCTATCCTAAGCGTGCTCTAGTAGCATACACAGGGCCAAAACCAAGTTATTGTTCGTGTATACGAAATTATACACCCGGCGTACAGGACTCAACTTGCGTGTATACTTTTATATGCACATGGCAGTCAACGTGTTTATACCTATTTTCGAACCTCTACCCTCCCTATGAGCCACTATTATTTTTCAAATAGTGATTCATTTCCTAATGTCGTATAGGATGCATAAACGAAATTTCGTGCTCATTGTCTCTAAGACTTTATATTCATATAGTACCTACTGTTTGTTGAACAGCTATACCCTCCATTCCCATTTCGATCTAGATATTGTCGTTTTGGTTCCTACTTTTTATAATACTATTCAAAAAAAAAATAAAAAAAATAAAACAAATATAAATATTCTTAACTAATTTTAAAGTTACATTGAGTTTCATAAATTATGAAAATTTAGCAGAATATTTTATTTAAATAATCAAGTTTACAAAAATATATCTACATGTATTCAAACAGTAACATTTTTAATATGGAATTTTCATCATTCAATCATAATTTATTTCAATATTAGAACAAAAATAACCTTTGTGGATTACTGAATTTCAATTTGTGACAAACTAAACTTTGAGGATTAACGATATAAGATATTTACTCAGCCATTAAAGTTTTAGAAATAGGTATGGTTAAATGATCTCGGCTGAAACTACTTAAATTAGATATCTCCGTCAGATGCGCAAGATTTCGATTCCTAACTTTAAAGTCGTTTATATGTACTATTTAACATGAATTTGATTACTTTGTCAAAACAAAGGAATGAAACAAAAAATATTTATTGAATAAAAGTGTTCTTAAAAAAGAAAAGAAGTCATCTATAAGTGTAGCTAGTAAATAATTAGTTCATTCTGGTTTTTCCTATTTATTTCGTAACTACTATATTTATTATAATACTACCCTCACTTATAAACACTCTATCTTTAATAAATTATTATTTTTACAATTTATTTTTTAGCTAATAAAAAGAAAGTAGCATTAAAAGCATCTTTCTAGCTGAACTAGCATGCGTTAGGGACTATAGTTGCAGACTTGGCCTTCTTATTCAGTCTTTTGTAAACATTTATTTGTTTTTTTCACTTGAGCGTGAATATTCAATTGAACGAAGATTCGTTTTTATGTTAATTCATACATTTAACTAATATCCTCATTTATTTTCCCTCTTAACTGTTACTCTCGGCAAAACATATTTTCAAAAATTATATCCATTATTGATCAAATTAAACTGTATTTCTTGAAATTTGATTATGCTAGAATAATAGGTGCAATTTGTAATAATATTAATAATATTATAATGGCTGTTCTTTAGTTTCGAAAAAATATATAATATAGCTAATTTTCTATTGAAAAAATGAATATGAATTTCAACAAAACTAATTGTACGATTTAAAATTTTAGTAAATTAACATACGATCTTATGAATGGCTATTTTATCATTAAAAAAAGTACAAATTTATTTTAATTTAATATTGGCTGTGTGTATACTATATAGAAAAAGTATAAAATATATTGTTTTATTTGTTAGAATATGTTAGCTTCCACTCGTAAATTCAAAATGTTAATTTAAAAAACTTGTGAAATCTTAATACAATTGTCATCTCATTGCTGTCTCATAATTTTTCGAAACCCCCAAATAACATATTAAGAGGTTATTTTGTGGAAGATTATGTTAAGTAACAGATATCTAAAACTTGAGAAAATCGTCTTAAATTGTATGTTTTATATATGTTATAACCATGTAATTAACATCCTCATCTTCTTAATTGTTTTAGTGTTTTTTTAATTTATCAATAATGAAGCTTTATGGGATAAATGATTGTTTTATTATTATGTATTATTATCATTTCCGTCCATAATTTAATTTATAATTTGAAAGTTTTTATTGGGAAAATAAGGACAAGTCTTTTATGTGTGACTTTTTTATTTATCCACCAACGTTTCGTCGACTTTGCCGACTTCTTCAGGGCTTCTACAATTATAAGAACATTCTTGATATTAATTTACAAAAGTACAGTCAGAATCCAAAAACAAACATGTATCAATATTTTACCTACCAAATAGTCATGTCACACATTCGTCTAAATTTTCTTATTACCTTCGTTACCATTGAAGGCCATCAGAATACAATTTTCAAAAGATATTTGGCACATTCACAAAAACGTTGGTGGATAAATAAAAAAGTCACACATAAAAAACTTGTCCTTATTTTCCCAATATAAACTTTCAAATTATAAATTATTATTTATTTTATTTATTATTGTTATTCTTTTTCTTTTAGGAAACAAATTATCAAAATCTTGGGCTTTTATAATTGAAAAATTTGTCTTGATTTTTCATGTCTGTTCCCTATTTTGGTACAAAACTTTCCTACAAAATTTTAGCTGAGTTATGATATTAAAAAATTTTGATTTTAGTTTTGCACATATTATAAACTTCTATAAAAATTTAGTGTGGCCTTTAATTCCAGGAATCTTTTAAGCAAGATCGTAACTTAAGTCTTTTCAAAATATTATCTTTCTGGATTTTTGTTGGGCTTTTACTATAGAAGTTTTAATTTTGATTAAGAGTGTCTATATGAAAGCATACATTCATAAACTCTTTTCTTTGCTCTTTGAAAAAGCTGTTTACTAAGCCATCTTCTCTTTGAGATAAAAAATAAAAAAAAACATTATAGATCCACAACTTCTGTGTCATAAGTGAGAGTAAAATGCCTGGAACCCCAAAACGAAACAGCTATAAGCCTTTTTTCTTTAATTATATTTGAAATCTCTACTTCAGAGCATGTCATCAGGATAATATAGCTTTGTGAATTCCCCCTCATTCTTTTAAATATACATATTTAGTTGATGCTTCTGAATTTAATATAAAATTGAGCATAGTGTTGTTATCATCCCTTCATTCCATGTACTCAGAGGCGGATTTAGGAGGAAGGTGAACCGGTCGCAAGCCCGGGGCCTCGTGTTCAAAGAGGCCTCGAAATTTTCATATATTTATAAGTTTATTTACTTTATTTAATATTTGTTTCTATCAGCTTTATCTTAGTAGAGAAAGTAAAATATTTCAAGAAAATAAAGAAAAATCATTATCAACTCCATTATTGCAATCATTTTATTCTGCTACATATATAACATAATATGTTATGTATTATATTTGATTAAATAAAATTCATAATTCAATATTTACAAGTTTTTTTTATTTATTTAATATTTAGGGGTGGTATTTTTTTTTTTTTTTACTCGCCCAGGGCCTCAACCAACCTAAATCCGTCTCTGATCTACTAGTTTTGTTAAGGCACAACCAAATCTTTTAATTAATTTCAAAATGACTTTATTGGCATTTAAAAAATAATAATAATAAATAAAACTTCAAAGTTTTGAGTCGAAACGTTTGATGGTAATAATATCTCATCAAATATGTTTATTTTTATATGCTTTATTGGAATCACCTGTATCTATCTATGTATCAATGTGACTTTTGTTCTGTTAAATTCTGCAAACATTTCTCTCTAAAAATAATTGTTTACCTAATCAATTTAAATGAAATTATATAAAAATAATAAAAATAAATACATTCCATTCTGTTAAATTCCGCAAAATTTTCTCTATAAAAATAATTAAGAGTAAAAAGTAAAAAAATAAATTATATTTTAAAAAACTAAAAAACATGCTTCTAAAAAGTACAAAATAATGTAATACTTATGGTCATCAAAAAGCGTGGGGCACTTTGTCAAAATTAATTAAAAGTTTCTGCGTCCCACACTTTTTGATTACCATAAGTATTACACCACTTTGTACTTTTTAGAAGCATGTTTTTTAGTTTTTTTTTAAATATAATT
This sequence comes from Forficula auricularia, assembly GCA_024734495.1. NCBI lineage: Eukaryota > Metazoa > Arthropoda > Insecta > Dermaptera > Forficulidae > Forficula > Forficula auricularia. Next base: position 10,446,551 of record JALMQS010000070.1, read on the forward strand.
TATTAGTAGTATCACTCTAAACTCTTCATCCAATGAACCAAATGCAAAATGTTTTAAGCAGTCTAGGAGTTGCAGCTAGCCTCCCAGTTGGAGTCGATCAGATCTGATTGGACGTTGGCAAATTCTTCAAATGTGCATGGATTATCACAGTTAGGGATGGTCAGAGGAACCCACGAAGCAGCATTGCCACTCTCATCTACGAACATCTAAAAAAAAAGAATATATATATAATGTATGTATATATACGTATATAATTGCAGGAAATTTTCTCTGGAGAGAAACGGACTGGTAGAATTTTCAACTGAAAGTAATGGAAGGCATCCCTTACACCTTAAATAACCTTTTTTCTTTCTTCACTGCCCCTAGGCTGCCTCCCATTACTTTCAGTTGAAAATATATTTATATTTATAATTATATATACACCGAAAACATTATAAATAGTATTTTACTTTTTTCACCTTTACACCTTACACCAACACCACAATCTCTACTAATTATTTTACTTTTTTCATAATTATTTACTTTAGGTACCGGTAAAATGGCAATATGTAATCATGTAGAATTATAATTATAGTGAACGAAAAATTGATATTTTAATGATATTAATTTTAGAGATTTAATGTAGAGGCAGGTCAAGAATTTTGAAAACTACAAAGAGTCTACGAAGGAACTTTGTATCCACCTACTCTTTGTCTCATTTTACAGTGCAGTTGCTTGTTGTTTATATGTAGTTTGCCATTAACATCATAAGAATTTTTCAAATAATAATCTTTATCTTCCCCAACTCCCACATAAGATTTGCTCCGGTCGATATCTAAGCCCTTTACAATGACTTGATTAATAAAGTAAAAATTAAAATTTTCATAATGGGCTGGTACATAATTAGTGTGGCTTTATTTTGGTGACTTTTTTCTTTTAAAAAATTTGCGTTTTGTTGAATTTTTTTCATAAAATAATCTCTTTTCACTAAATGAAAATACGTATCTAAACTAATATCTTTATTCGCCATATTATGCTCTACCACTTCGAGAAAGTTTGGAATGCGGCACAGTCATTTCGCGATCTCAACGCAAAGTTCCTTTCAGCAAAAGCCAAGTTGAAAGATGGCAGACACCACATTTGTCTTCTTACAGTGGTGCTTTCAGAATTCCTTTGGGTGAAACACCTGGCGAAACTAAAGCCTTCTTTCTTTTAACATTGTTGAAGAGAAGCCACGACGAGATTCTTCAGGAACGGAGTTTGCGCGTTTTTCTGCAGCGAATCGGTGAAAATTCGGACACGTTGGGTTTTGTTCTAGTCGGTGAGTTCGTGGGAGACCCATCCGGGTTTTTTTTCGAGCTTTTTCAGACGACGAACGGTGGTCGAATCCACGTTCTGGTTGTCAAGCTTTCGTCCTCTTCCAAGGCTGCCAAAAGTGCCTAGTCGTCGAAATTTGATAGCCGACTTCTTCCTTCTTCATATGAGAGCTTTGAATCGCCCGATTTGAGCTTGAACCATTTTTAACTTGGATGTTGCTGATTTTTCCTTCGCTAAGAAGGGGGGGGGGGTAAATATTATTGTTAATTACATAATTCTATAAACTCTTTAAATGTAAGGAGGCCTACACGAATTTGTCGGCCGGGTCGGAAACTTGACGCTACAACGCTGTCATTAATGCCAAACAAGGACTGCAAAAGGAGACAAGAAGCTTATTTCGTAGACGCTTTTTAATCTTGAACAGGGAGAGATGATTTTCCGATGACGATGTTATGTGACTTCTACGTGAAGAAAATACTTCTAAGATATTATTTATTTTAGCGAAATGTCTATGTGTCCACACAAATTTTTGTGTTACTTGACAAAAACCAATTAAAAAATAATAATAAAAGTTTCCTTGTTCATTTGAATTGTACTTCCTATTGTAGGCTATCAGAGGACTATTGTTCTGGACTATATCATTTAAAATAAATCGTCTAATTTCCCAAAGTCATATAATATAGAGATTTAGGTAACTAACAAATTGAGAAAAAGGTATTTTACCGATCAAATGTTTTTGGAAACATTCACACTAAACTAACAATATTTTTATTCCAATTTTGAATTCTATTTATTAATGTAATAAATAATCACTGATTATAAATAGAGTCAACGAAAATTCAAAAATCTAAACATATTGCTGTTAGTTATTAAAAAGCACGATCATAATAAATAAAATGAAAAAAAAAACATGGCTTAAAAACACTAGGAGACTTTGCGAGCCTCGTCTGGTATATTTATATAATTTAATTTCCAATAAAAATGATATTTTAAGGGATAATGATATTTATTTTTAGAAAAAAATCAACAATAAATAATAAGTACTTCGAAGAGATGGAACGACCCCACCGCCCTCTGGAATTCCTATTGAAATCAGCCCCGCAAACCTAAGGTGTGTGGCTTGATTTTTTCATTGATTTTTGAGGTGAAATTCGAAAATTTTCAGAGTCACAAACACAATGATTTTGATAAAATAATTCATATCTCTTGAAATATTATTATTTCGATAAAAAAAAAAAAAAAAACTAAGCGAACAACAGTACTTGACCATACTTAATAAAAAAAGTTATACTATATCTGTACATTAATATTAATAACATTAATATTTCTTACTTTTACAAACCACCCGACTCTTGGCTTATGATGGAGTTCGATTAGAATCGAAGATGCATATTCAGGTTTGATGAAATTAGTAAATCCAAGAGATCGATACAGATCAACCAAGATGTTATCATGTGCGCTCAACGCTGTAAAACGGCGTTCACTTTCGCCATTTATTCGAGCCTCCATTATATTCAATATATATTCAATTAAATTACCTGGAAAATAAATTAAGAATATTCAAATTAGAATATAATTTCGCCTATGTTTTTTATCATATCTATATCTATATAATATATAAAGAAGTATTGTAGGATTTCTTTAAGAAGATCAAAATGGTTTAGCCAATTTAAAATTTCATCTCCATTGTTTTCACGAATACAATTTTTCCATTAAGACTCCATTACAGTACCTACCTAATATAAGCAAATTTTTTGAAAGTTTTCATTTAAATATAGAATCTTGTGCTGAGTTTTCATGGAATTCTTTTTCATATTTTGAATTTTTCTATTCCAATGCAAATTAACCTTCCGTAAGTAGCGCGCACCTCACAGGTGCATCCCTATTACAATTTTCCCTCCTCTGCCGTCAATATAGGCCTCTGCGGGAGGGTCTTCATGTTATTTTCCTAACTTCTGATTATTCATATGTCAAGACCGGATTCCTATGCAATTGCATATTTTGTTTGCCCCCACATACGACCCAGGGGATCAATTATCTATCCGAATCATGCATCTAGAATACTGCGGGCTAAATTTTATACTGCATATTTTTGCATATTTGAGTAATATTGCATAACATTGCATACTTGAAGAATTTTTTTGTATTATATTGCATATTTCGTGCCAAATAGAGATTTTTTAAAAGTAAATTTTCGGAGGAAGATTGAAAAAAATGAAGAAATATATATGTAAAGTTCCTTTAAATTTGCCCCCATTACAACTGAGGATGTAGAGGGCTCCTTTTCATCGAATAAATCAATTTTAAGTGACCGTAGAGATAATAACATGAAGATAATTTTGAAAAATACTTGTAAACATACATTATTCACATTACAATCAAATTTTAATTATTTTTGAGATCCTTTGTTAATTATTTCTTTATTATTATTATTATTATTTTTTTAATGCCCTTCGGTAACTAAAGCCCATTTTGGCCATTGAGTGTTTGTGTGTGTGTGTGTGTCTGTGTGTGTGAAAGTGAGTGCACATTAGTGTAGTGATCAGATTATAGCCGGACTAATATTTGCATTATATTATTAGTTTATTATTTGTACGTACAAGAAATGCTGGTTAATATAAAAAAAATAAAAGCAATACATACAATTGTGTCTGTTAAATAAACTACCCCCACCACCCGTATTTTTTCGATCACATTTTTTGAAACATTATTATATTTATTATGTTGATTTTATTCAAGACCACCTATTATTTCTTTGAGTTTAAAGATTTTTGAATATATTAAATATAATGAGAATTTTGTGAAATTTTTTACCCAATAAAAGTACATATTTGACACTTGGTGTCTATAGCTTACTTTATCATTTTATTTCTTTCATAGTACTCCTTCAAATATATGGTATAGTCTTTTTGTCTTCAATTTTAAATTTTTGTTTCATAAAAATATTTATTTTGCCAATTTTTACTACATAGGTATATTTGCATATTTTGGAAGTTTTTACTGCATAAAAATCCGGTCTCTACTCATTTGTCACTGTACTCCCGAGCTTCGAACATGTCGGTACAGAGTTGCGGCAGCTCCGTTCACCACACAGGTGTAACGGACCCATTGACCTTAGTATTATGGATGAAATTTTTTTAATTAATTATATATTTTCTTTTTTTTTTTATTTAAATTTCTGCAATTGCTAGTATATACTTTTCGTAGATTGTAACTCAATTGTAAATGCAGGAAATATTGTAATCACCCAGTATGGGCCATCCACAAATTACGTCACAAGTTAAGGGGGGGGGGGGGGAGTCAACAAAGTGGGACATCGTGTGACAAGGGGTAAGGGTCATAAGCTTCGTGACGTCATATATATAAATCTAAAGTATTAAAACTCAACTCTAACGAAAAACGTCCATGGACACAAGATGATTAAATTTTGTATAGTTCATTTGATTTGTTATGTTTTGTAAAATTTCTAAAATGCTTTATTTATTATTGATTTTATGAATATTTTTTTTAATTTTAAATTTTTTTTTTTTTTTGCAAATTTCATCGAATACGGCATCATTTCCGTAATTTTTCAAATTTAACATTAGATTTTTTGAAAAAATATTTTTTGGGAGCTTCGCCCCAAATGGATACTGCTTTGTGTGTGTGAGAATAAGAATCAGAAATTAATTCTAGCAAGCTAGAGTTATTGTCTATTGTATTCTTAGTTATTTCCGATCTTATATATTGAGAATTCTTACAAATGGATTTTAGTCCAAAGATTCTCTTTTTTATAATAATAGTTTTTGTAATAATAGTTCAGCAGCGAGAACAATTTTTATTCGACTAAAACTCGTCTAGACTTGTCTTTGACATGCTTGAACTGGAAGATATAACAGGCAGGGACTTCAAACCTTCTATCAGCCCCCTTTTCGGAAAATCATTCATTTTAATTGCCCCTTGAAACTATGCAACAATTTTATTTCATATCGAGAACCAATGAATATACTTTTGTAAACAAAAAATGTTTTTTAATAATATTTGAAATAACGGATAATAATTTGAAAATTTAAAGATCCTCCTGAAATTTTGAAATTGACCTTAGGTATATGTGTAATTATGAAAATACTGTAAACATTTGAAATTTTAGGGATGCACCGCATCCACAGCATCCATGGACCGCACGCCACTGTTTCAAATAGAAATATATAAATAATTTTGGAAGTGCTGTTTTAATTTAATAATTTCTAAATTTAAAATTGGAAAATATGTGACGTCACACCAGGGGAAGGGGTCACACAAATGTGACCACCTGTGACAAGGAAGGGGGGGGGGGGGTTCAAAAATCATGAAATTCATGTGACATAATTTATGGATGGCCCCGTAGGTGCAACGCGACTAAATTCATTTTTCCTCTGGTTTTTATTCTAAGTAGAAGGGATTTAGAAAAGAGAAAACTTGATTTGAATAACTTATATCTCCAATGAATCTTAAATAGCTATCAATTAACTATTTAAACTAGACAAAAATTCCCTTGACTTTCAAATAAACCAGAAACACCTCATAGGTGCAATGCGACTAACCATGTCGGAAAGGAGTGCGCGACGTCTTTTTCATATTTTAATTTTTGCTATTAATAAAATACAAAAATCACATGTTGAACAAAAAACAAAGAAAAAAACAAAAAAAAAACGGGATTTATCATTCAGATCTCAAAAAGACTTTTGTGAGGTGACCAGCTTACAGTTACAACAAAAATTTACCTAAATCCAATCGCATAGTTGAACTCGAGGGGTGAACCGCGACCTAATATGCTGTACACCTACTTCCACTTGTACTTCCAAATATTTCCAAGTACTTCCAAATATTTCCAATCACTTCCAAATATTTCCAGGTACTTTCAAATATTCCCAAGTACTTTCAAATATTTCCAAAATACTTCCACTACACCTACTTCCAATCGCGGATCACCCCTCGGTTGAACTCATGCGGAATAACAAATATTCAAATCATAGCCTTATTAGTTACCTACTTGTAATAATAGTCTAAAACAATTTGGAGGCAATGGTTTAACAATCAGTTCGCCGAACTCAATAGAAAATTAGGTAGCGGTTCTATAGAATCTGCTGAATCTCACGCCTCTGGCGTCGATTATAAAATATTATAATTTCTTACCAAATATCATATTTTAAATTACCCATACGTAAACTTTTCATTTCTTTAGTCCAGACTTCTAAGGCATAAGTAATGCTTAAAATTCGTTTCAAGGGTTGCGGATAAAACTCCTTAGTCCATTCAGGAAGTTTCAAATTGAATCCTTCCTAAAAATAAAAATTATATTATTAATTTAATGGATATAAGTATATACATTTCTTTGTTAGAAACAACCCACGATTTTCAAAGATGCAACAGCTCTTCGCGATCAAATTAGATAGATACAAAGAAAGGCATTCGCCAATTCGTTTATCCCTATGACTTCTAGAGACTGGAACTCTCGTCACACATTCTTATTTTCAGCAATACATAACCTTTTATCTTTCAAAAAACGCAAACATACTTTCATATCCAACCCAATTTTTGGAATATAATTCTCGTCTTCTTGGTGCAGGAGTTCACACCGAACTAGAGAGGTTGCCCTAATTATATTATAATACTAGGATATTAATTAATAAGTAGGTAAATAAGCAATTGAGTATAAGTGATAATTGACCAACAAATATCCAAAAACAATAATAAGTCACTGTTATCTCATGCAAAGAGGGATTTCATCTACCCTCCACAACCTTCGCCTAAAGAAATAATTTCTTGACTTCTACGTCATTTTCTGTCCATTCGCAGAAAAGAAACGACACTAAGCCCGAACAGGGCGCGCGTAGTTGAGAGTCCGCAAAGGCTTATTTTTGTTTAACACTTTAACAATTATCATATATCTTTAAGTGAAATTTGTTCATACATTCACAGTAAAACTAAGCCATTTCTATTTTTAAATTTTAATCGTTCTTTAAGCCTCTCTGGATCTCTGCTATGGGTGCCGTGCGATCAATTTGTGCTCGGGCTATCGGGCTAATGGTAAAATCCAGAAACCTCTGAATCCCTTTCCTTCCCTCTGAATTTTCCACTTCAAATCTTCTCTAGGATTTCCTTATAAAAGCCCTTTGCTGGTCGTCAAATAGAGAGTTCTAGTTTTGATTTCATAACTGAGAGAGCTCACTGTTTCTCTGTATGTAAAAAAAATCTTATAAAAAAATTTATTTGATTTGATTCTTTTTTTTTTGACTAAACAAAACTCATTACACATATATCTAACGAACTCAAAACCTTCGTGAAGATATATAATTCACCTTAGTATTGCAATACCGTGAATCAGAATCTAAACCTTAACTTTTTTGCGAAAAACCCTGATTACCCTGGATACTTAAATAATTATTATTTAGAAAATTAAAAAAAAACTGCTCACGTACCTCGATTTCAAACATTAGGCAAATATTCGTTGCATTAATCAAATCTATTGGCATACCGGTATATTGTTCTAAATTGTTGAAAAGATTCTTATATTTGCTTGAAATTTCTTGTGCATCCTTTGATAAATAGATTTCATTAAAGAGTTGATTATATCGTTTGCAAGGAGTACCCATTAATATCTTCAAACAAAGAAACATGAAAACAAAATTAACAAAGGAGGATTAGAGTACTGGGGAATGAAGGTTTACAAGTATAGTATGGTAAAATAGTTCTCCCTATGGTTAACATATAGTAGGCAATCTAATTCAAAAGCAAGAACTCGGCAGGTTGTAGCAGTAGTAGATAATATATAAATTTTGAATAAATTCAAATTTTTCTTATAAATCTACAAAAATTGGAGAAAAAAGTGAAAACTTTTTCTAGACTGCTTAGGATGCCGTATTTTAAATCAAATAGGGAAAGAGGGAGAAAAATTATATTTAAAATGATTTTTCATCAAGTTTCATTTCTAAGCACAATAAAGAAAAATAAGTGAAAGTCAACTTTTTACTGGTACATTCAAAATTTATTTATTTAAGCTAAACTTATCACATTAAAATACCATTTTTTTGAAGTTAGTGCTTTTAAGTAAGTATATTTTATATATTATATATAAAAAAATAGGTAATAATAATATTGTTCAGCATGAATGCCCTTATCTGATTTAGGATTTTATAATATAATATATGCTATAATATAGTCACAAATAATTTAATTCTGGCCTTCCACAAATGATTGAATGCTCGTTTATGTCCGCCTGTAGTATAGATAACCATTCGAACAGATTTGAGTTGTAAAGCGGCCGGCCGTAGGCGCTAATTCTTCACTAAATATATATATTGTCGCCTTAGAGTGTAAGGCCCGGCGCAAATTGAACCCAATCTCCGAACAGCCCACGCGTGGGTTGTTTTATAAAACAAGGTTTGAAACGGAGTGGCGCATATTGAACCCAATTCACGGCCAGCCCACTTTCAATCTGTCTCTGTACTTGACAACGCGTGGACTGTGCGTGGATTGGGTTCAATATGCGCCGGCCCTAAACCTGCTAAATCCATTTTTTATCATATATGACATATTAATACCGTTCGAAAGAAAAAGAGATGCAACATCGTCCAAGTAAAAATGCTACTTAAAATTACGATCGTAAGTTGAAGAAAAAAAATGTGAAAAATAGTTTCTTTCCATAATAACAATTTTAAATATTGTTTGTTTTTTCTCTGTCCTGTAAAATTTCCTTGTTATGAGTTAGCATGTTTACACTCTAAGGCGACGATATACTAGCTGGAAAGCCTGCCTTCGGCGGGCCTCTTACTTCCCAAGAATTTTACATGAACTATTTAAAATCACAATAGATGAGGTGCGTGATTTTTATTTTTATCAGGAATTTTATGTTAAATGTTTGATTTTTTTCAGAGCTGTGGAAATAAGATTAATTACGAATCATAAAAATTTAACTACATACCAAATTTTAAGCTTATAGATTGATAAGTTTCCAAACTACACGCATACTGTTAGAGAGAGAGACATCGATGTTTCACCACAAAAGTTCTATTTTTGCCATTTTTGGTACAGATCCCTAAAAGCGAAATTCAAGATAAATGAAATATAGATATAGTTACCGGATCGTCCTCCTGAGGAAAACTTCGAATAGGAATTGGTTGCCAATTCTGGACTACAAGGCTCCATACTTGATCTCCTTTGGGCGGGTAGAGTCCCGTGAGCATAGCCTGTTCGGACATGTGAGTTCTCTCGAAGTCTGTTGTTCTTGCATACAACCATTTCGGAGAATAATATGGACCCAGCAATTTATTATATCGCTTACGTAACTGGAGACCCAAATTATACTCCTGATTCTTACCTAACTGTAAAATAACAGGCAGATCAAAAAGTCTGGAATAATCCTATGAAATGAGGCTAGAATGCACTAATGTGAACCATTCATAACTACTTTCATTCTTCATTGGACGTCTGTCAAAATTTCAACAATTCATGTTTTCGAATTTACAAGTTACAGCAGTGAGAAGGAACCAACCTCGGTGTTTTTTTAAAAATGAAAAAATCTGAGTTTCAAGTTCTGATTAAACACTATTATTTACGCAAGAAAACCATAACCGAGACCAAAGCCAAGCTAGATAAGTATTATCCGGACTCTGCACCATCGATGAAGATGATTCAAAAGTGGTTTATTATTAATTAAGAACACCTGGAGTAAAGAATGGGAGAGCCAAATTTCTCTACTTAAAAGAGTCAAACCCAAAATATGTCCCTTTCCAATATTTGATAATATGCCTAGAAAGATGCAGACGATCAGAACACGCCTCCGAATTGGACATTGCTACTTCTCTCATGGATATGTGATTCGGAGATGGGGTGCAACTTGCAATTCTAGAGTCACATTGGATCACATCCTAATTGATTGTCCCGTATATAGTTTAGCTAGGACAATATTCCAAATAGAACATGAGACTATCTTAAATCTACTAGGAAGTCAAGAAAATTTTAATTTAATTTATCATTTATTTTTGTAGAACCTAACTATGGGCAGACTATTTGTGATATTTGTTTTGTTGATTATTCTATTTATCATATATTTATTAGAAGCCCTTCTACAGCTTCATTATTGTATTTTTCTCCTATTTATTTTATTTTTTGTTGAATATTTATACATTTATTATTGTTTTCTGTTTTTCGATATAATTTATTTCATATATCTTTTAAAAGCCCTTTTACAGCTTTATTATTATTATTATTGTTTTTCTTATATAGTTTTTTTTATCTCGTAGTATATTTATACATTTATTTTTGTTAAGTTCTATTGAGTTGAAAGAAAGTAAATAGATAAATAAATGCTAATAATACGGTTCATAGTAATATAAAATATAGGTTTTTAAAATATGTATATATCTGTGTGTGTATGTATGTATGTATGTATATGTATATATATATATGAGTGTGTAGTTAAATCTTTAACGTATTCGGAAATCCCAGGTGTTAATGACCTTAGCAGTCGATGCGCCTTTAAACCCCGAATAAAATGAATAAAAAAAAAGTGTTACGTTAAATTATTGCTGGCATTGAGTTGACTATTATTAAATCTAGAATCACTTGAAAATCGCTTCAGATTCAGAATCCGGAAGAGTGTGAAATTAACTAGAAAATGTTAAATACTTTTCTGATTTCGCCTAAGATTCTTCCATTTAATGAAAATAAAATGATTCCTATTTATTTCGGCATTATTTTTGCACTATAAATTCATAACATTGAAATTAATTCAGCTTCAGTTTAAAGAAATTTCCTATTTGGATATGTTTTTTGACCCCAAAAGGTTGTTGGGGAACTAATGGAAATGATCAAATATCTCCTAAGCTATCAACTATTAATTAATGTGATTTAAACATAATGTATTACCTATACTTACGTTTGAGAGAGCTCCGTATCCATCCCGTTTAATATTTTCATTAAAGTTATATGGGTCCTTAGGGTAGATTTCCGCTCTTAAAGGAGTTCGGTGACCATGTCGATTGATCTAAAGAGGCAGAATGTATATGTACAATATAAAATATAAAATATTATTTTCCATAAATAAATGGATGTGTATCCTTTCTGCAAGTTTGTAACAATTGAAGCAAGACTCTGCTATAGAACAGTGATTTCCAACCTGGGGTACAAGAGAGGTTGCTAAGAGGAACGAAAAAAAAAATAAGCAATGGCGAGAAAAATAATGTATCGTCTTTGAGCAAAAATACCATAAAAAATGTCTTTTATCTACATTTAAGAAATGTCAAATAACGCTAAAACAATAGAAGTATTTTTTTTAAGTTAAACTTCGGACTTAAAACCAGATGAGGAGTAATTTGCCAAGACCGACATATTTTAATCGAAAGATTTAAGTTATTAAAAAGTAGCTCGTAGCGAATTCATTCGAGTTGGATTTCAAGACCAATGTTTCTTTATCTAATTAGTAATTAATATAAATTATTTTACAAATTCTGCCTTTTATATAAAAAAATGTAAACAACTAGTGTGAGAATCTTTTGATTTATTTTCTAATGAATAAAATAAAACATTGATTAGATTTTATTTTAGTTTATTTTACTTTAATATTTTCAGTTTCACAATCCGATTGTTGATTGATATCTATCTATCTATATAAAATTAAGTTTATGTCTCTACATTGATCAAAATCCTCCTAAACTTTGGATTTACAAGTTTAAAATAAAGTTATGAAAGAAAACATCTTCAGAAAATTCATGTTTGTCTACCTGTCTGATTTCTCTCTGTCTGGACAAAATTTGTTCGCAATTGGCATAAAAACGGCTGCAGGCATTTTAATGAAATTTCGTATTTGGATCAGATGTTTTTCAACATAAAGTCCATACTATAGAACATTTTGATATTTTGAGCCCAGCTGGATGTTTGGGGGCACTAATGGAAATGATCAAATAGCTCCTAAGCTATTAACTCTATGGCAAATTCCGTTAGAAACAAAATTGTAGAGGTCGTGAATCCTGATAATTTTTGTTTAAACGTTTTGTGGAAATCTGGAGAGGAGATAATTTGAACAATTTATATTTATTTATTTATTATTTATTATTTATTTTTTATTTCCAAGATTTGTTTATATTATATTTATATGAAAATAATATCCCAAAAGATATTAAATTTTTACCAACAGCTCTCTCTCATCTAATACGTTATTCCACAATATTACTTATATATATATATATATATATATATATATATTGGTTAATCAGTTCCATAATAAATATTAGATATATTAATTTTCCAGAGCAAGAAGAAATAATAAATGTTATATTAAATCATCAATTGCGACGTTTCGCTATTTTATTATAGCTACCTCATGCTCTTGTTAATTTTTTTCTAAACACTTTGTCAGTTCATTTAGCTTTGCCATTCAATTATACATATAGTGTGTTCAAATCTCTCCATGTATAAATGAATGGCAAAGCTAAAAGAACTGACAAAGGGTTGAGGACCACTGCTCTAGAAATTAAGTATACATTTATTGTTTGATGATCAAAAATTCGCACACGACATCTAATGGGAAACGTTAATTGAAATTTTTTTAATTGTTGTCTTGTAATTTTTATTTTGATGCCCCAGTCGCGGTCTATGTTCATTCAAAATTGGATTGCATTATTTCTCCCTCGAACGCTATGCAACCCATTAATTTAAAAATCTGAAAAATGCATGAAATTTGGATTACAGCCGAAAGTAATTAATTTTAAAAAAAATCGTGTATTCCAACCATGTGCCGTTTTCTCAGGAGTGAAAAAATCCAGACATTTTTAAACACGAATAAGCTCTGGCCCATTCAGAAAGTTTTATTCATCTACCAGCCTACCGAATAATATTTTTGAAAATCTTGACTATGCTACAAATTATCTTGCATCTTGGAATATGTAGGTAGTTATTTGTTGGACAGAATTCAAAATAAAAATATAATGTATTTAAATGCTAATGCGTACCATAAGAACATGTTTTATGGTGGAAGTATTATCGGCTGGGTTTCTCCCTTGAGCGTTACCATAAGCTGGGATCGCACAGATTGCCAACACGAGAAGCTCCCATATCAGTTGTACAAGGGGTGACTGCATTCTCTCGACTGCTTCGTTTCACGACTATTCACTCAGATATAAATCAACTGAAATGGTATGCGCCGACGCAAAACCGCCTTCTTTTAAATCCCTTAAGTTCTTTCACGGGCATGTTCAAGGAAACCAATCTTTGTTGATAAGAAAAAGACATTTTTTCCATTATATAATTTCAGTTCATAGACTCACAACAAAATAGATTTTTAAATTTTTATCGTTCTTTAAATTCTAAAATTTTGGCGCTCTAAAATTAGAGTGCTCCTAAAATTTTGCCGCCCTAGTCCCGGACCTCGCTGGCCTAATCGTAAATCTAGCAGTGAATGAGTGTAATCTTTAAATTTAAAAAGGTTTAAATATTATTCTTTTTTCTAAAGTGAATAAACATCTTGAGAAACAAATTTTTTTATTTTAAAAATTCTGATCAAAAGTGAATCGGGGCATATTAGTGGCATTATAGTGTCTGTCCCTCTGTTCGTGTACCAGTTATAACTCATCAACTAAATAAGATAGGAACTATATGCATTCATTTTCCCCGAAATCAAATCTCTTATTAAAACTTTAATCAAATAATTATTTTTGAGGGGTCAAAAATAAAAAAAAAGATTTATTTATCATGGCTGTGAGGTAAGATCTCTTTCGGTAGATTTCGATTTAAAATTACTCCTTATATATGTAGCATATAATTTAAAATTGATTTTTTAGACATACATATTTTTTAAATGTCTATTCGTGGGTTTGTCAGATAGACTCTTAGTCTAAAGTTAAATTTTATGTGAAAAACTTTTAGAATATTGAAACAAAATATCATATTTAGCTTTTTCATATAAAAATTTGACTTTCCTTATGTTGTGAATAAATGAGTCATTTTTTGTATAACTTTAAATTCTTCCTTAACCACTTTTTAGGAAATTTAAAAATCTACAAAAAGATTTTAATCTAGATAATTAATGTAAAAATTGGGCGACTCCAAAATTAATTTAAATGTCTATTCAAGATTTCATAAATATAGATATATTAATATTAATAAATTATTCAAATATTATATTGAATTCTTACTTATTAAAGATTCTAACTCTAAAAGTGACGCTGAAAGACGTCATCTAATGACTTTATGAGTTACATTGGCATCTATCAAACAAGACAACGATATCATTTTATTATTATTGCTCATTATTCGATGATAAAAATTTGTCATTCAAAAAATTCTCCAGTGAACCACCCGTGTGATTGTCATGCATTGGATTCCATCCATAAAGCCTTATATTACATCTTCTTATTCATTCCTTTGTAAATATGTAAATAACAACTTTTGTACATAAAATTAACTATTTAAAAAAATAAAAATAAAGACAATATAATAATAATAACTATTATTTATTATTTATCAATATTTATTTATTCAGCCGCGGTTCGGTCTAGCTTCGGACCTGCTTGCACCAAGTGTTGATATTTGGGAGTGAAACCATTTTTTGTTAAAAAATAATTCAGTTTTCTAATAAATATCAGTATTTTGTTAAAACTCTGAAAAGAAAAAAATAGTAAATAAAATACCTATATAATTACTTTAATATATCCGTCTTATCAGTATTGTTTCCATGTAATGTAACTAATTAATCAATCGATTCTTAGTTTTCTAAATAGACTGACAATTTTCATTCAACTAATAACTAGGAAAGAAAAAAGCTTTTTCTTGCTAATTGTTAAGTTCAAATGTAAAAGACTTTTATCTAAATAATAAATTTCTTTTTGAACCCTATCGAAAACTATAACTTTTAGATTGTCATTTTCGTTAGAAAAACATAATTTTAAGAACAACTGCTGAACTTAACTTATCATATTATTACAAAATGAACTAAAGAAAAATTAAAATGTTAGTAAGAATTACACAACTGCAATAGTACTTAAAACTTTACTATTTAAAGGGTTTTATAAATATACAATGAACAGTCTAACTCAGCGTTTCCAAAACTTTTTTGACCGCGGCCCGGTATGAGGTTTTAAAATTTTTCGCGACACACCTTATGAAAAAAAAAACATTTATTTACAAAATATGGTAAAATGTATTTTTCAACAAAAATCAAATTATTTGTTTGTTTATTTCATACACAAAAATTGCAAAATAATTGTATAAGAAGAATATAACTAATTAAAAATTTAACAATTATATTCATTTAGTGTCTAACTGATGTAAAAAAAAATAATTAATATGTAAAAAAAAATTTGTGTTTTTACAATTTTTTTTCGCGACCCGTCAAAATTTTTCTACGATTCGGTGGCGGGTCGCGACCCACACTTTGGGAAACGCTTGTCTAACTCACTATTTCCCAACCTTTTTTGTACAATGTCCCTCCTAAGCCTTCTATGTAACATATACATAATTTTTAAATTATAAAAAAGAATTATTAATTATATAAATATAATTACAAAAACAAAATTTTGTTGATTACTTATTTTTTATATTGCTGAAGCTACTTACTAGAAATTTTTTTTTTTTTAAATATGGGCAACTAATTTTGTAGATTTTTATATTTATTTGGACGAGCCTATTTTTGAATTGCCCGCCTTAACAATCAAATTGCCACGCTGTGCGTTTCGAAAAACGTTTAGCTTCAACAAAAAGTAAATAAATAAAAATCTCCATCTCAGAACTGACAATATTAGTCGTGTCTCTGTTATTTTTAAATATAACTACGCCTTTTAAACATAGATACACAATGAAAATTTCGGACATGGATGCAGAGCCGTGCGGTAGATTTTTCTTAGTATAATTCAAGTCTTTGAAATGGCGCCCCTTTAATGTTTTTTCTTTAAAAAAATCTTAGATTGTGATTAAATAAAAAACATAAAAAAAAAAACTAAAATTAAATAATCTCTTTATATTTAATTAAAAATAATTAATTAAAGTTCGTAAATGTTTCAGAGTAAAAGTTATAACTCAATAAAATACATCTTAATTGTTATTCAAGAACGACGGATGGCGAAGGAGGGAGGATAAACCAATCGACTTGATTGGGGAATAATGGAATTGAAATAATTATCGGAAAAGAGGTTTTTTTATCTAATTAGATTTTTCATCTTATTAAAAACAAGGACTAAAGATGAATAAGGACACTCGATGGTGGAGAAGTAATCTCCGGAATCGAAGCAAAAATACAATGTATACATTCATTAATGTAAAATAATTGGTTTAATAAAATTTATAAAAAAAAAAAAAAAAAAAAAAAAATTGTTATTCAAGGTGATGGATTGGTAATGAGAGATGGAAAACCAATCGACTTGATTGGGGAATAATGG
Organism: Forficula auricularia; assembly: GCA_024734495.1. Classification (NCBI taxonomy): domain Eukaryota; kingdom Metazoa; phylum Arthropoda; class Insecta; order Dermaptera; family Forficulidae; genus Forficula; species Forficula auricularia. The sequence goes on from JALMQS010000070.1 coordinate 10,463,236, forward strand.
AATTGAAATAATTATCGGAAAAGAGGTTTTTTTATCTAATTAGATTTTTCCTCTTATTAAAAACAAGGACTAAAGATGAATAAGGACACTCGATGGTGGAGAAGTAATCTCCGGAATCGAAGCAAAAATACAATGTATACATTCATTAATGTAAAATAATTGGTTTAATAAAATTTATAAAAAAAAAAAAAAAAAAAAAATTGTTATTCAAACTGTTTGATTCTTATTTAGATCATCAACGTTTTCGTAGTTCTCTTTGTTGTCATTGAACAATAAATTTAATAAATATGTTCCACCAACAATTGAAAATTTTTATCTAAAACCCGATATAGCTTCAATAATACTTTCGGTTCAAGATTCAACTTGTAAAATAATGTTATTTTTTCTTTTTGTTTCAGATTCAGTTGGAAAAAAGTGCTTTTAATCTACGATAAGAATGGCTATGCAACTATATCCGGCGAAGATACGTGTAAATTAATGATGGAAACTTTTGTGGAGAACCTCAAAGCGGACAATTTCTCCTACAACTCGTATGATACGGAGAAGACACCCTCGGTCGGTTTCAAAGAAAATATCCGGAGGGAGGTCGGAAACAACTATGCCAGTGAGTCAAAATAAAAAGCTTTCATTTTCAATTGATATTTTTGTAGAAATACATTTTTAATTATAGTTTTAAAAATGATATGGAAGAAAAAGTGAGAATTTTTCCAAGACGTAATTCGCTTACAGGCAGATATAGAAAATCATTCTTCATTGATAATACTAATCTAAAAATAAAATAGACTATTAAAAGGTACGATAAGTATTATTATTTATATTTTTGTTCAGTCAAGTTAAAAATGTCTAATAAAAAACATTTTTAAACAGGATTATTTTCCTATGTGTGTCTGAATTCAATAATTCAAGAATGGAACGCAATAAAAAGCTCGTCCTGGCTTCGAAAAAGAACTATTTGCCGATGATTTTCAGTTTTATGCTCACTGCTTGCCCAACCAAGTTGTGCAATCTATTTCATTAATTAACCTAGAGCTTCTGTCACTTTCTTCCTGGGCCATGAATAATTTAATCTCTGTTAATCCTCTAAAATCGCAGGCTATTATCTTATTCAAAGAATGCCTTCCTACTAACTTACTACCTCCTATTCTCTACAATAACAATACTATTCCATTCACTTGCTCAGCTAAGAATCTAGGATTGACTGTTTCGTGCAATTTATCTTGGAAAGTGTAAATAAATAATATATGCTGTAGTGTTTATGGGGCCCTTCACTCACTGAAGCGACTCTCATATCTCACGCCATATAATCTTCGCCTCAATTTAAGCAAGAGTTTATTAGCACCCCTTTTCCAGTACTGCGACATAATCTTTTCGAATTCCCTCGACAGTAAATCGGGCAAAAGACTAGAAATAGCTTTGAATTCATGCACCCGCTATGTCTTAAATCAAAAACCACATAGCCATCTTTCGGACCAGGATAAAAAAACTCATCTTAAACAAAGATCTTTCTAAATTTTACGCTTGGCGGTGTTGTGTGATTATTTATAAGCTATTAAATTCTGAAAAATTTATTTGCCCGTCTTAGAAAATCTATTTGTCGTCGGTCGCTCCACCAGGAAGACAACGCTAGTGCAGGTGCACTATAAAACTAAACACTTCTTTCATTCCTTCAAATTGGCGGGTGCAAGGCTTTGGAATGAACTTTCATCCAAATTTCATGCAAACCCGACTCTTGGTGCTCTCAGGTCTTCGTTCTTTATGGATCCCACCCAATAACTGATACTTCTTACTCTTATTTCCTTTATGTCTTCTAATCTTTCTCTACTTTTTTACTTTATCCAATGCAAAGCATGGGTAAAGTATTGTAATCGCTCTCGGGGCAAGCGTGGCTTCAAAGGGTCCTCAGGTAAAGACTACGGAACCCATGAACTCAATTAAAGTCACAAATTGTAGTATTCAATTAGGTTGAATTTTAGCACGTGACGGTTTTGCCAAAAATTACAAGGGGTCTCGTCGAGAGGCCAAAAAGTGCGATTTTTTCATTTAGTGCGTGCGGATGGATGGATGGATGGATGTATGGATGGATGTATGTTATCGTTTTTTTGGCCCACGATTTTTTTTCTCTTCTTCCCCCATAAAATTTGTGTATTGGTGAACTCTTTTGCCAAATTTGTAAAATATTGTTGCTAAATTATGTATAAACACTAGGTGGAACCTAAGGTCCTAGGTTTGTATGCTTTGTTAAATAAAGAAATAAAAAAATTTTAACGGCCTAATTTCAGAATTTTCACTTTAAAAATGGAGACATTTTTTATATACTTATACCTTGTATATTCTACATTTTTCGGACAGACGTTTTGTAACTAAAAAGATTCAAAATCTAATCGGAATATTGCTACAGCCCTATATATAACAATGCTTACATTGTTAAACTGTATAATTATCACCTTTTCAAAAAACCACAATTGGGAATAATCAGAAACAGGCAAAAACTCAGCAAATTATATACGAATTTATTTGTCACTAAAATATAGCAATACTAAATATTTTGTTTGAGAAATTATGATCTTACTTTTAATAAATATTTGATATTTTAAAATTTGAAGTGAATTGGTTCCTATGATCAATACTATAGTTTAGGATGCTGCCAAGAGAGTGAGCGAACGACCCGAAACAATCCTTCATTTTCAGGGTTCTGATTAAAATATAAATCGAACCCTATTAGAGTCGCTACAATGTCTCTCTTCTGTCTGTCAGAGCATTTTATCTTGTAAACAAAATAAGATAATTTAAATTTATAAATTAAATGTAGTTTTTTCATTATTTCAAAATAAAAAAATCAATTTTTTGATTAATTCTGAGAATTTTTTATTTATATAAATCTACATTTTTTGAGGATACAATTCTCTTTTAAATAGGTGTTAGTTTTTTCTTTTTTGACAAAAAACACATTTTTATATTTTCTTTTTCTTTATTCTATTGTCACCCAGGAACGTTTCGGCATTTACAAATATGTCATCTTCAGCCTAAAACATTTCAATACAAATCCAATCATTACAAAATATACAATCACAACTTCTCATCACAAAACAACGCAATTTCAAAAAATACATCAAAATGACATACCTTGGAACAATCGTAAGATGGGAAAAAATTCCCTCAAATCGAAACACCTATTTAAAAGAGAATTGTATCCTGAAAAAATTTAGATATATATATATATATGGTAAATAAAAAATCAAATTAAAACTTTAATCGACTGATTATTTTTGGGAAGTTAGAATTTTATTTTGTGTCAAAAAATAAATAAATAAATATAAAATTCATCATTTAGTATGAGGTATCCTTGTAAATAATTCCTCAGGTAGTTTTAGGTTTAGATGGGTAGTTTTAATGATTTGGTTCCACAAACCTGCTCCCCCTTGGGACTGGTTCAACGATTTAGTAATTCAAAGGAAAAAAGACGCCAGGTTTTAGTCCCCATCTTACAATTTAATTAAAAAACTGTAAACAAAAAATTCCAAATCACCTAAAAAGACGAGAAAGCGCAACGAGGCAAGGTTTGCACTTTTTCTTCAGTGAAACATATAATATAGCAAAGTTATTCATATGAAAACTTCACAAAAAAGTTAATATTAGCTTACCAAACAGGGGATAGTATAGTATTGTAATCGTGCATGAATAAAGTGTTTTTTCGCTTTGGTTTTTCGAAATATCTCAAAAACAGCTTAAACTATTTTGATAAAAAAAATTGAGAAAACCATCCGTTTTGATCTACAAGAAAGCTTTAAAGAGAGAGCATCGAAAAAATTATATTTGACGAGATATTAATTATTTTGTCAAAATGTCTGTTGTAGAATAACTTACATTGATAATTCTATTTTTTGAACATAACTTACATTGATAATTCTATTTTTTGAACTCCCCCATCTTTGTCCAAGAAAAAAATAATGATTTTTTTAATAGAACCCTTTTATAAAAAATTCCATTTTCTTGATAATTTTTTTTTTTTTTTTTTTTTTTTTTTTTATTTAAAGGTTTTATAATTTAAAATTTTTAAGGACCCCCCTCAACCTAACTTTCGATTTCAATCTAAATCTAATCAGTTCTTAATCTCAACAAAAAACTCTCTCTACAAAAAACTACAATTGAAGTTTCGTTTAGATATTCACAGTAGTTTTTGAGCTAAGCGTACACAAAATTTGGTAACATACTAACTAATATACTAAAACAGACTTTTTGACATATAATAATTAATTTCTAGTCAAATATAATTTTTTTGATATTCCCTCTGTAAGATTTTCTTGTTGGCCAAATCGCTATGGTTTTGTCAGTTGTTTTTATCAAAATAGTTAGAGACGTTTTTGAGATATTTCGAAAAAACGAAGAAAAAGAAATCACTTTTTCCATACACGATTACAATACTTGACCATACTTTGTACATTAACAATTTATATTAAATTTTTACTTTACCATACAGGGTATGGTCAAGTATTGTAATCGTGTATGAAAAATGTTTTTTTCTTGTTTTTTCAAAATATCTCAAAAACGGCTTGAAACTATTTTGATTTAAAAAATGAACAAAACCATGGCATTTCGCTCTACAAAAAAAGTTCTAATAAATGAACATCGAAAAAATTATATTTTTTGAGATAATAATTGTTTTATCAAAATGTCTTTTGGTTAGTCTGGTTGTCTGGTTGTCTGTTAGTCTATGCGTTACCAAATTTTTGTGGACGAGCTAGCTCAAAAACTAGAGTGAATATCGAAACCAAATTTCACACGTAGTTTTGGTCCATTGAGTTTAAAAGCTGATTAGATTTTGCTGCACATCGACCCAAAATTAAAGGGGTTGGAGGGGGGGGGGGCGGTTAAATATTAAAAATCTAGGCCATTTGAGCAAACTTAACCAAATTTTGTATACATAATCAGTGGACCCCCAGAAGTCTAAAAATGCAAAAACTAACCCCCCCCCTTACATGATTATAAATAATTTTAGGGGCCAGGTTGTATGGTAAAGTCAAGTGCATGGCCACATCAGAACACGTCAGCTTATTTTTAATATTTTCAAGGTATTTTTAGAGTGTTAATTTATGAGCAGCATACTTTCTAATATTGTGCGTAAAAATTTATTAAAAATTTAAAGTTTTGAATTAAATATATTGAATATATAGCTTTTATTTTTAAAAAAGACCGAAAAACAAAAAATCTATAGCCTGGCAATGGCATGGCGCCAGAGGGTTCAGCATAGGGGATTTTTTCTTCCATTTTATGAAATCTACAGAGAAAAATTTCAAACTAATAAAAAAGAATTAAATAATAATTTTTGTTTCCAACGGCAAATTTTTTAATCTTATTTACTTTTTCCCACGTCAAGGAAAAAACGATATTATTAGTCTTTTTTAATTCATTTCAACCTTTATACATGGGGGGTCGGATAGGCTAGGCGGTAGCGTATCATCCTGCTAACCAAGGGGACCCGGGTTCGAATCCGACCCGAGGCATTCGGCTAAAATCTGACCCCCGGGGTAGAGACAAAAATTTGAAAAATAAAAAGTATCGTAAATTGGCTTATGGCTAGAAAGCCGAAAAGCCAAAAAAAAAAAAAAAAACCTTTATACATTTTCACTTATCAGAAAATTGTCTAAGCTGACCGCTGACGTTACATTTTTGATTTTACAATACCTTATTTATTTTTGGCTTTTCATTACTTCTAGCCATCAGCCAATTTACGATACTGATATTAAATTAAGACTTCTATGCAGGGATCAGATTTATAGTTAATACCTTATTTATTTTCGAATATTTTGCAAAAACACAATAAGTAAATAAATAAAATAAAACAATAAACTGATATAAGCCTTGAACTTTTCCATACACCTGGCCTCTCTCTTATATTTAATAAAATAATTTATAATCATTTACGAATGAGTCCCTTCTCTCATAATTTTTGGATCATAATATCTCCTTTTAAATATTGGACTATTCTAGGGTAAATAGCTTCCTAGTATTTTTGTTTGAAAATGTTGGCATTTTAAATTATTTTTGAACCCCCGTCCCTCTTTCGGGTCACCATCTATTTCATAAATTGAGTCATATTCATAAGGTCGTGGGTGCATATGGGAAATTTGGTACAAATCGGTCAAAGAGTCGAGGACTAAATATTGATATATCTATTTTTTGAAGACTCTCCCCCCATTTTAGTCCCCAGAAGAAATAATGGCAATCCTTTTTTATTATAAGACCATTTTAAAGTAAATCCCATTTTTCCTGCTTTTTTTAGTTTAAAAATATCATTTTGATATTCACACTAGTTTTTGATGTAGAGCGTATATGAAATTTGGTAATGCTGAGACTAACGTATTATATATATCAGTGGCGGTTGTTCACATTTTAACCAGGAGATTATGTCCAAAAAAGTACCCATCATTTTTTGAAATTTTATTTTAATCTTGGCTTTTTTTTTGTTTGCAAATTTCATCGAATACGGTATCATTTTCTTTATTTTTCAAATTTAACATTAGATTTTTTAAAATATATAATTTGGGACCATCGCCCGAAAGGGATACTGCTTTGTGTGAGTGAGGCTAGGAGTCAGAAATCTTGTGACTTAAACTCCACAGTCTCCGATATGGAATTCAACCATCTTCCATATTGAATCAGCATGTCCTATAAGAAAATCTCAAATTTCTCCTAAATCTATTGCTATAAGCAATTGAGAGTTCTTATAAATGGATTGATCCAAAGATTCTCCAATCGTTTTTATTTATTTTTTTTTTTTTTGTATTATTTCTATTTTAATAATCCTCAACGAGAACAATTTTTATTCGACAAAACTCGTCTGGACTTGTCTTTGACATGCTTCAACTGGAAGATATAACAGACAGCGACTTCATACCTTCAATCAGGAGCCTTTTCGGAAAATCATTCATTTTAATTTCCCCTTGAAACTAAGCAACAATTTTATTTCATTTCGAGAACCGATATACTTTTCAAAATAAAAAATATTTTTTAATAGAAATATTTGAAAATGTAAAGATCCTCCTGAAATTTTGAATTCGATATTTATTTAATATACTCTAAATGTTTGAAATTTTAAGGATGCGCAACATCGACAGCATCCATGGACCACAAGCCACTGATAATATAGTGGCCCAACCAGGATTTTGTCCTGGAGGGGGCTAACACACACACACACACACACGCACATAGATATGTAATAAAAAATTTCGTATAATGCCAAAAGTAATTTTTTGACAATTTCATAATTAAATGATTTAATTTAATATTATATTTCAAATGGATGGAGATAAACGCTTTTATTAATGGATTATAATTTTAATATTATCAATCGATTTATTAAAAACTCCGTTCTCTTAACAAATAATTACTTTAAACAAAATCGATCTGAATAAATAGTCTCACTTCTCCAACATTTTAATGGAAATAGTATTATTTTTTGTCTTAGTTTATAGTCAAAATATTAATTAAAATTTACCAAATATTTTTTTCATTTTTACTTTTACGTTCATTAATTTTTTGAAGATGTTCATTTGAAATGAAGAATTGCTTTTAACACATAGGTTCAGAACTTTTAGTGGAAAAATAAACAATATGGGAAAATGTCACACAGTCAAGTATATGAGATGAAATTTAGACCAAAATTTTGTATTGATTAACATAAACTACATCTTCTTACCAAGTTTGTTTTTAGCTGAAACCATTTGCTGGCAAAACAAGCAAAGAATGAACTTTAAAATTAAAATTTTTATTTTAACAAAAGAGTGCGGTAAGCTTTGTAATGATCACTAGCTTATTTTATGATTTATTTTTTTGTTTCAGGTAAGCCTCGAACATCTTTGGCGTAGGGCTTTCTTGTTCTGTGCCGTTTTATGTGAGTTTGCATGTTTTTTTTTTTGTTTTTTTTTTATTTTTTTAACAACTAGAATAGATTGTGTGTTTAGAAAGCTGTGTACTCAATGGATATACCGATTCCCACCGAAATCCCGGTTTTTATTAGCTTGAAAATATCATAGAACGATTGATATAATTGCTTACCTTTAATGTATATACTCGTATATATATATATATATATAAATTAAATTCTGACGTCTCAAAAGATATACTTACATTATTCGGATTTTTAATTTTTTTTTTTTTACAGTAAGTATATTTTGAAAATATGTTCAGATAAAAAAAAAACTTTTACAATATTTAATAGGGTGGGGAAGATTCAGCCCCGAGGCCCTAACATAGAAGGCTCTCGTAGGCTCTGCTTCTACCAAAATAAAGGATTACTTTATAGTACTAGTTCTATGAAATTGACTCAGGAATGGTGTTTCAACTTTTTCACACTTACTCGATTTCGCATTTTGATATGAATATTTTAACTATTACCTCTATTATTACTTCATTATTACTTAGAAGAGATTTAAGTAGTTTAATTTTAATACAGAGTCAACTCATCAAAGATAGAATTTTTTAATATAATTTATGGAATTATATTGTCGAGTTTTTATAAATCGATAAAATTCTTGTAAAAAGAAACATATGTATGTTTGTTTGCTAAAAGGTTCATCAAATCCGTCGCTTCCAATTGCTCAAAGGTATAGTATATTATTTGTTTATTCATTAGTAAATTGAAATTCAATATATAATAATATATAGAAAATAAACTAAGAGAGTGCGGCGATGGCTTATAGTGAAACATAAATTAATTAAGTTGAGTTTTGGTGGTACAGTCGACTCTCGATAATTCGAATTTTTCGATAATTCGATCTCTTCAGCTCTTATCTTCGGTAAATCGAAAAAATGCTGTGTATTTTGATAACTCGAAATGTTTTCGTAACAAGAGGGGGAGAGAACGTTCTATAATTCGAACTAGGCCACTTCCCCACTTTATAATTCAAATTTTTCCTAGCAATGTTTACTCTTCATTTTTTTAATTAGGTATGTTATTAAATTGAAAGTTTTTGTGCCGAGGGTAGCAGAATTTTTATATATTGAAGGAGACAATAAAAGAGTGTGCCTTCTGCTGGAATTCCAGCAAGGTATGTTATTATCTATTGCAATGTTAAAACAAATGTAATTTTTTTGTTCTTTTTTGTCGTTTTCATCATTTTTACTTTTTTACTTAAGGCTTTATATAAAATTTATGTAAGCTCATACATATTTTCAAAAATATAATAAAACTCTTAATAATTCGAATTTGTTTTCTTTACTCTTGATAATTCAAACTTCTTAATAATTTGAAGTCTCGATAATTCAAATTTTTCTTGTGTACCTTGGATTTCAAATTATCGAATTAAGTCGTCTGTATATAGTATTTCAAAGAAACGATATATTTAAAAAATATTTTATAAGCCTTAATATATTTCGGGTTGTTACTCAGTGGGGGATTTAGCACTTAAGAGGGCCCAGATGAAATTCACTTTGAGGCCCTCTTCATCACTACTCCTATACTCTACAGTTCATTTGTCAATTTAATTGAATTTTGAGACTCCCTTCATTTATGAGGCCCCAGGCGCGCGCCTCATGGGCCTGTGCAGAAATCCGGCACTGTTGTTAAACTATCTTCAGGAATGCATAAACTAAATGACAACAAAATATAGCTATATGCTTGAGTGATCTGAAGGATTATGGAATTTTGTATAGTGAGACTTATAAAAACTATTTTAAATCTTTCATTTCTGCGAAACACCACAAAAACTCCCTACAATCTACAATGAGAGAATATATATAAAATTTAATTTTTGTTTTTGTTTTTACTTTATCCAATGCAAAGCATGGGTAAAGTATTGCAATCGCTCTCGGGGCAAGCGTGGCTTCAAAGGGTCCTCAGGTAAAGACTACGGAACCCATGGACTCAATTAAAGTCACAAATTGTAGTATTCAATTAGGTTGAATTTTAGCACGTGACGGTTTTGCCAAAAATTACATGGGGTCTCGTCGAGAGGCCAAAAAGTGCCATTTTTTCATTTAGTGCGGATGGATGTATGGATGGATGGATGGATGTATGTATGTATGTTATCGTTTTTTTGGCCCACGATTTTTTCCACACCGTTGCACCGATTGAAATGAAATTGAAAACCTAGCATTCTTTGAACAAAATGAAGCGCTGATTAGTTTTTGGTACATATCGGCCCACAAACATTAGTACTTTATTTCAGTACTTATTTAGTTTTTTCTAAATATCTTGAAAATGACTTAACCAATTTTGATGAAATTTAATATCCTAATTAAGTACCTTGGGGACCACAAAAAAGGATAAATTAAGTTTTTAGTAAAATTATATTTTAAAGTACTTTACTCTAGAGTAAGAGAGTACTTTTTTAATTTTTTAAATTCTTTAAAATTTATTCATTTGAACCTTTTAATATAGCTCATTTAGCCTTGCTTAAATAAGAATGGATAGGCTTCTCTCTGTGAAATGCTAAAAATTTGGGAGGAAATTTTATAAGTAACCATAGCAACTGCGTTGTTTTCTTATCCCTTACCTTTGCAGAAGACATAGAGGAATCGACTTTAAACCAAAAATAGCGATTGATTCT